>CM039121.1:44151007-44194128 GCA_022036555.1 Microstegium vimineum | reverse complement strand
TCTTTTCTTAGTTATAATCTTATCTAACTTCATTCAAGTTCAAAAGAAAAATATATTACAATAAAACCTATATTATCATATAAATATACTTAATTTTAGTTACACTTACCACACAAACGTGGCATGATTAATCTGGAACGCACACTGTCAAACCCAGAGCCTGAACAGCCTGAAACCCAGAGCTGCCCTGCAAACCTGGTCCACAAGCTTCGCCCAGTAACCCGCCCGCTCCCGGCCTCTTTGCCTTGCCACCCTCTATAAAGTGAGTCCCGTGCTTTCTTGCAGCCCGCTGCCCTCGCCATGGCCTCCGGCACCGGCACACCCACTGCCCTCGCCATGGTCGTCACCAAGCCAAACCCGCGCCCCTGCGCGCACTACCGCGCGACGCCGGAGCCGCCCCCGTTCCCTCTCCCGCGCCCCTACGCGCACTACCGCGCGACGACGGAGCCGCCCCGGTTCCCGCTCGGCGCCGACGCCTGCCTGCCGCGGTTCCCCTTGGTCACCCACAGCTGCCTCACGTCCCCGCACGGCCGCTTCGGCTTCTGCCTCCCCGTGCAGCAGTACACCCCGCCGGTCCTCCGCAAGGGCGTCGTCCTCGCGGCGCCGTTGCACGGCCGCCCGCCGCACACGTTCACGGCGGCGTCGTCCGGGCCCTGTGGCTAGGGAAAGTGCATGGCCGGGGCGGCCGCGGCCATGTTGCCTGCCGCTTCCGTGCCTACCCAGGTGCCGGCGGCACCGCGCAAGCCGCGGACGGCGGCGCAGCAGAAGGCCAACAGGAGGAGCAGGAGCCAGGCCAAGGCGCCGCGGCCACGGAAGGCGGCGGTTCCGCGAACCCGCCTGGCCGCGTGGCATGGGGACAAGCTCAAGCCTTCGGAGCTCGGCGAGGACAGCACCATAATGCTCCACAATATCCCCAAGAAGATCAGGTAACCCTAAGTCCGTAACCACACCAGCGACTCGTCACGAGGGCATGGACATGCACACCAGCTGCATTTTTTTTACCGTGTTCTTGGATCTTGAGACTTGGCCCCCCTATGATTCATGGGTCTATATATGGTTATCTGTGCAGGAGCGAGGACGTGATGAAGTTGCTCGACGAGCACTGCTCGCGCGTTAACCGGGCCGCCGGCGATGTCATTGCAGCGTATGACGTTGTCTACTTGCCGATGCATTTCAGGTGATGAGTCTAGATTATGACTGATGAAAAATGCCTGTTTTATTTTCTTTTGCTGCATTATTTTGGGCATTTTGTTTCCTTTTTTTTTGCACTTGCAAGAACGCAGTTCAGTTGTCCATGTTCTGAGAAAAAAAGCTATAAAACAAAGAGGCTGAACAAAACAATAAAATCTGACAGTAGTAGTGTAGAATGGTTTCTTGCAAGCATACTGACATTGGCCTATCAATTTAATTTTATGCATCATGTTTTGGTGGATATTTGCATGACTCCAACTCCATATAGTTTGAAAGCACATAAAACTCATGTTGAAGTAAACTGAACTTGTAGAGTACTTTTCCTTATTTCTTTGTACGTATAAAAAGGCCCGTCCGTTCTGGAGAAAGCTATAAGGAACGAGGCAAAACTACACTTAAGTTTTTTTTTTCTTGCTGACGTGGTAGTAATACCTTATTTCATTGTTTGCTCCTCCATCTGATGTGTGTGGTTTTGGTGTCTCTTTTTTTGAATTCAATTGCTATTAAACGAGTTCATTTGATATATATTTGTGATGTGGTAGTTTATTAATTCATGATGTGTATTGATGTGCAGGAAGGAGGTCAACTTCGGCTACGCGCTGATCAATTTCACCACCTCGGCAGCAGCGAATGGTCTCTACTATTCCTGCAAAACTGCGGCTGGAATGGGCAGTACGACTCCAAGAAGACCATCAAGATCTACCCGGCCAAGCAGCAGGTATATATGTGTGTGGGAAATCATAAGTTATTGTGTAGTATCCGATCTGATGTGCCTGCATGGTGCTGTGTCCGATGGACAGATCGGTTTGGTGCCATTGACTGAGCCATGGATGTATATTGTGTTGTGCGCAGGGAAAGGCGAAGCTATTGCAGCACCTGGAAAAACTGATGTTGAAGTTGAAGTGCGACAACGACGAGTTTCTCCCGGCGGAGTTGTTAATAGATAAGCTTTAGCTTCTTGTGTACTTTAGTTTGTTATACTTTAGTTGTTAGTTTTTTCAGTCTTTTCAGTCTTGGACTGTTGTAGCTCCAGTCTTGGACTGTTGTAGCAGTAGACAAGTTGGACACTTGTAGCAGTAGGTAGTTTGCTTTTGCTTTAGACTAGCTTTACTTGTACTACACTAGGAAGATGCTCTTGGAGCCAACCTGTATCCGTCGAAGCTCTGTTGAGCACTTGTTCTATATAAAGGGATACAAAGACTAGAGGCAGTAAGGCCCTAGCAGAACAATCCTGAGTCCTGTTTCACTGACAATTGGTATCAAAGCTCTGGTTGCTAGAAAGCCAAGAACACCACCTCTCCACTTTCCCAGTCATGTCTTCATCAGCAGAGCGCGCTGCAGCGGCCGCCGGCAAGGCCAAGGCCGTGGCCATCGAGGATGGCGCATCTGTCGCCGGTGAGGGGGCGCAGGGCGGCTCCAACACCCGGGTCGCGCGTCTGCTGGCCGCAGAGGCAGCAGCAGCGGCGGCGGTACAGGCGGCGAGGCAGGCGGCGGGCAGCAGCAGAGGAGGCGGCGAGGACCGCACAGGCGCTGCGAGCGGAGATCGATGCGGAGGAAGAGGAGCAGGTGGAGGAGGGCGCCAGGCGTCCCGAGAGCCTGCGCGATCGGAGGGACCGGCGCCGCTCTCTGTCCCCGCGAGACCGCAAGCGAGGCCGCGGCGGCGGGCGCCATGAGTCGCGGGACAGGGTGGTCTACCGCGACTCCGGCAGCAGCACGGCGTGGCCGATGCTAGACAAGACCAACTACCATGAGTGGTCGCAACTCATGAAGCTGCGGATGCAGGCGCGCGACATGTGGGAGGCCGTCGAGGGAGGTCCGGTCCAGTACCGCGACGACCGGCGGGCGCTCGAGGTGATCGTGGCTGCTGTGCCCAAGGAGATGGGCATCCCGCTCATGGACAAGGCATCGGCAAAGGAGGCGTGGGACGCTATCGCTGCAGCAAGGATCGGCCTGGACAGGGTCCGACGGGCGACGCTGCAGCGACTTCGCCGAGACTGGGAGAACATCGGCATCCAGCCCGATGAGCAAGTCGAGGACTTTGCCATCCGGCTGTCCACTCTGCATCAGCAACTCGTCATCCACGACGATCGGGACATCACCGAGGAGCGTGTGGTGGAGAAGTACCTGCGATCGGTACCGGCGAAGTACGCGCAGATCGTCGTCGCCATCGAGCAATTCCTCGACTTTGAGGCGCTCACACTCGAGGAGGTGACTGGGAGGCTCAAGGCGGTGGATGAGTACGAGAGGCAAGCACCGATCGGGGCGATGGCCGTCGGAGGGAAGCTGATGTACACTGAGGAGCAGTGGAGAGAGCGCTGGAAGAAGGAAAAGAAGAGCGCTGCCAATGCCGATGGCTCTGCCGATACCGATGCATCGGCACATCGGCAGCAGCGAGGTCGCGAAGGAAGGAATCATCGGGGCCGTGGCGGCGCGCGTGGCCGCGGAGATGGCGGCGGTGTTCGAGGTCCGGACTGTGGGCCGAACACCTGCCTCAACTGTGGCTTGGAGGGCCACTGGGCGCGTAATTGCCGATTGCCACGACGAGAGCGCGGCGGAGGCCGCGACGGTGAAGGTGATCGTGGCGGCCGAGGAGGTGACCGAGGAGAAGGCCGCGGTGGCGGTGCTGGTGGATATGTTGGGCGTGCCCAGTACGCCGAGTGCGAAGGAGACGGTGGGCTGTTCATGGCGCACGCGTTCATCGAGCTGGACAAGGGTCCATCGGCATCGGCATTGGCAACTGCATCGGCATCGGCAACCGCATCGGCATCGGCAACCGCATCGGCAACCGCCCCATCGGCAGCCTCTCTGGCTGCGCAGGAAGTCGCTCTGGAGGAGCCAAGGGCTCGAGCCTTCCTCGGTACCGATACCGATGAAGAAGGAGAGAAGATGGGAGGATGGTACCTCGACAGCGGAGCAACGCACCACATGACGGGGCGCCGAGAGCTCTTTGCCGATCTGAATACCGATGTCCGCGGTACTGTGCGTTTCGGGGATGCGTCCAAGGTGGACATCCGCGGCATCGGCACCATCGTGTTCCAAGCCAAGACTGGCGAGCAGCGGATGTTGCAAGGCGTGTACTTCATCCCTGCCCTCAAGAATTCGATCATGAGCCTCGGGCAGTTGGACGAAGGTGGTTCCAAGGTGGAGATTACCGATAGCGTGCTGCGCATCTGGGATCGCAGTCGTCACCTGCTTGCCAAGGTACATCGGCAACCCAACCGCCTCTACATCCTCCACTTGGAAGTTGTGCAGCCTTGCTGTCTCGCCATGCGCAAGGACGACAAGGCGTGGCAATGGCACGAGAGACTCGGCCATCTGCACTTTGATGCACTACGACGCCTGAGCAGAGGAGAAATGGCTCGTGGGATTCCCAAGATCGACCACGCAGAGCAGGTCTGCGACGTCTGCGTCACCACCAAGCAGAAGCGGCGATCTTTCCCATCGACATCGGCATACCGTGCCCAGAAGCACCTGGAGTTGGTGCACGGCGATCTCTGTGGGCCGGTGACACCACCGACATCGGCAGGCAACCGATACATCCTTCTACTGGTGGACGACGCCACTCGATTCATGTGGGCGGCGCTACTGCCGACCAAGGATGCTGCTGGGGAGGCAATCAAGCGCATCAAGGCTGCAGCAGAGGTGGAGAGTGGCTGCCAGCTCAAGGTTCTGCGTACCGATAACGGCGGCGAGTTCACCGTCGCCGAGTTCAGCCGCTACTGTGCCGATGAAGGTATCAAAAGGCACTTCAGTGCCCTTACTCCCCTCAGCAGAATGGAGTTGTTGAGCGCAGGAATCAGACGATGGTGGCCATGGCGCGAGCTCTGCTCAAGCAGCGTGGTCTACCGGCAAGATTTTGGGGGGAGGCAGTGATGACGGCGGTGGATCTCCTGAACCGTCCCCCGACGCGTGCACTAGAGGGCATCACCCCCTACGAGGCATGGCATTGCCGATCGCCGACGCTAGGCCACCTCAAGGTGTTTGGCTGCGTTGCCTACACCAGGCGCCTGACTCAGCTTCGCAAGTTGGATGACCGCGGCGAGGCCGGCGTGTTCATCGGCTACGCGGAGGGCGCGAAGGCGTACAAGGTCTACGACCCAGTGTCCCAGCGCGTGCGCATCAGCCGCGACGCCGTGTTCGACAAAGGCCGCGGCTGGGACTGGACATCGGCATCGGCAAGCACATCGGCAGAAGGAAGTAGTGACTTTACTGTCGAGTACCCCTGGGAAGAGGTGGTGCCTGGATCGGCATCGGCATCACCATCGGCACCGCGCTTCACTACACCAGAGCCGACACAAGGTACCGCGCCATCGGCAAATCCTCCATCGGCAGCCGCGCCATCGGCAGCGGCACCATCGGCAGTGGCACCATCGGCAACGACTCCATCGGCAACTGCTCCATCGGCAACGGCTCCATCGGCAGCGGCTACATCGGCAACAACCCCATCGGCATCGGCAGCCGCGCCATCGGCAACAAGCGGATCCAGTCCTCGGGTCGAGTACGTGACGCCCCGGAGGATGATGAAGAAAGGGTGGACGCCTATTATGGCAGTGAGCCACTGCGCTACCGACGTATCACTGACCTCATCGGGAATGAGGCCAATCCGCCGCTGGCTCAGAGGCTGTTCGCCGAGCTGAACCTCTCGTGCTCGGGCGAACCGACTACCTACGATGAAGCTGCCGATGATCTAGCTTGACAAGCTGCGATAAAGGAAGAACTGGGCGCTATTGAGCGCAACGGCACCTGGGAGCTGGTGCCACCTCGAGCCGACCATCGACCGATCACTCTGAAGTGGGTGTTCAAGCTGAAGAAGAGTCCTGATGGAGATGTGATCAAGCACAAGGCAAGGCTTGTGGCTCGGGGTTTTGTGCAGCAAGAAGGGATCGACTATGAGGATGCTTTTGCCCCTGTGGCAAGGATGGAGTCAGTCCGGCTGCTGCTGGCTTTGGCTGCTCAAGAAGGATGGAGGGTCCATCACATGGATGTCAAATCGGCATTCCTCAATGGAGAGCTCAAGGAGAAGGTCTATGTGCGGCAGCCACCTGGGTTTGCTATCCAAGGAGAAGAAGACAAGGTCTATCGGCTCCACAAGGCACTGTATGGGCTGAGGCAGGCACCCAGGGCGTGGAATGCAAAGCTGAACTCAATCTTGAAGAAGATGAGGTTCGTTCAGAGCAAGCATGAAGCTGCCATCTACAGAAGAGGCTCAGATGACTCTGTTCTACTGGTAGGATTCTATGTGGATGACTTGATCATCACTGGAGTCAAGGAAGAAGAAGTGAGGGCTTTCAAGATAGAGATGCAGTCCATCTTCGAAATGAGTGACCTTGGGTTACTCAGCTTCTATCTGGGAATAGAAGTGCAGCAAGGGAGCAGTGAGATCACTCTGAGGCAGAGCCACTATGCCAAGAGGATTGTGGAGTTGGGAAGCATGGCCGATTGCAACCCTGCAGTCACACCGATGGAGGAGAGACTGAGGCTGAGCAAGGAGAGCACAACAGCAGAAGTGGAGCCAACACAATACAGGAGATTGGTTGGAAGCTTGAGGTACTTGGTCCACACTAGGCCAGACCTGGCGTTTTCAGTGGGGTTTGTGAGCAGATTCTTGGAGAGACCGACCACTGAACATCAAATGACAGTCAAGAGAATTCTCAGGTACGTGGCTGGTACCCTTGACTATTGCCTCCACTTCACTAAGGCACCCTCATCGGCAAGTTCCGCATCGGCAAGTCCCTCATCGGCAAGTCCCTCATCGGCAAGGTTCCCATCGGCAAGGTTCTTGGGCTATTGTGACTCAGACTTAGCCGGGGACATTGACTCCAGCAAGAGCACAACTGGTTGTCTTTTCTTCCTAGGCAGCAGTCTGGTCAGCTGGCAATCGGTAAAGCAGAAGGTAGTGGCACTCTCCAACAGCAGCAACTCAAGCGCTATGGCTATCAAGGCTGCTTGCCGATCTGCTAGGAAGGAAGGTGGACAACAAATCGGCACTTACACTTGCCAAGAACCCAGTGTTCCATGACAGGAGCAAGCACATAAGGACTAAGTTCCACTTCATCAGAGAATGCGTGGAAGACGGGAGCATCAAGGCCGATCACATCGGCACAAATGAGCAACTTGCCGATATCCTCACCAAGTCACTTGGAAGAACCAAGTTCGAAGCCATGAGAGGCAAGATCGGGCTCAAGAATATCACCAAGGGTGGCTGAAGCAAGGCTTAGGGGGGGAATTGATAGATAAGCTTTGACTTCTTGTGTACTTTAGTTTGTTATACTTTAGTTGTTAGTCTTTTCAGTCTTTTCAGTCTTGGACCGTTGTAGCTCCAGTCTTGGACTGTTGTAGCAGTAGACAAGTTGGACACTTGTAGCAGTAGGCAGTTTGCTTTTGCTTTAGACTAGCTTTACTTGTACTACACTAGGAAGATGCTCTTGGAGCCAACCTGTATCCGTCGAAGCTCTGTTGAGCACTTGTTCTATATAAAGGGATACAAAGACTAGAGGCAGTAAGGCCCTAGTAGAACAATCATGAGTCCTGTTTCACTGACAGTTGTCGCCACCGCGTGATGGGGTGAACGTCCCTGCGCGCCCATGCGCATCCGCTGCCGCAGCCGCAAGCAATACGACTCCAGGAATGTCATCGGCATCGACCACGCCACACAGCAGGTGCGTGCGCACAACAAACATACTACTTCCATCTTCTTTCATTCAAAAAACATACTACCATCTTCCTGCTCTGCTCAGTCATGAGGCTGATTTGATGTGCTCGCATGATTTGACGGTGACTGATTTGTGGATCGATTTTTATTGCTGCACCGGCTGATGAGCGAGGACGGGGTAAAGCCTGGGTTAATTTGGACGGTAGCATAGTAGAACATGCCCTTGTGTTACTTATTTTATTACCTGTTTTTTTTATGAAATGTTATTACCTGTTACACTCAACAGGGATATACACTCAACAGTAGTGTATATACTATGGTAAGTACTAGACTGCTAGTCATGTACCGTCACGTTCCCCCCATCCCCATCTCATCCTGGCCTATGTTGTCGTAGCGGCAGCTCGGGTATGGATCTGGGCTGCAGTTGCAGGCGCGACCCAATTATGGGAACAACTCTTTGAAGCCAGCCCATTGAGACAGCCCAACCCAGCAACCTCTAACCTCTTATTCTTTACCTTTTCGAATCATGGGTCCAAGCTCGGGAACCCGATTAGGCCACCTCGCCCATTAGCCCAGTAACCGTAGGATCTGGCTCTCAAGCGGTTTTGACCGTAAATCCGGTCGGGTCTCGCACCCGATTAACATCGACCGAACCTTCGCGGGCCGCAGCTTCTCTGTCGTTCCCGCCTCTGCTTCTTTGCCTGCTCCGCCGCTTCCGCTCTCCACTCCACCCTCTGCTTTCAGCGCCACCAGAGCGGGCTGGAATCGCGCCCACCGGCGAGCTGGTGTTGTAGATCGGCCCTCGTCGCGGCAACCTCCCGGAAACCGCGTGATGCGCTGGCGTAGCGGGGATCTGGTGGCGGGCCTTTGGCGCGGCAGGCCACTAGCGTGGGTCCCTGCCACCGGCCAGTTGGCGAGGCAGCAGGCTCCAAGCGCGGCGGCATCCAAGGGCGGGATCGACTTGTGGCGGTGGCTCTCGACACGGTGGCCTGGTGCCCACGTCCATGGGTCGCGGCGGCGACTCCTCGAGGGCGAGCATCAGCCGCCGACAATCTAGTCGTAAGGGAAGCACGAGATTAGGGCAAAGTTCATTTTTATTAATACTATTCAGTTGCTACAAACAGTACATTTGGTTTGTTCCTACAGATTTATGTGTGTACTATTTCCCTACATCTCTGAACATAGCTCAGTTACCTAGGCCTCTAATAGTGTCTTCCTATTCCCTAGGCTTCTAACAGTGTCATTCCAATATATTTAAAGAATTAACACAAGACACTTTTTTATTGCAGTTACAATTTTTTATTAAGCTATGGAATGGTGTTTCGAGGCCAATACAAATAGATACTGCTAAGATAACTGTGGGCATCAACTTGCAAAAAGTTGGGCATACCATCAGATGATGCTTATGCTGTTTTTGAGGGCAAATGTTTAGATGGTGATGAGTATCTATCAAGTTACTCAATTGACCATGATTCTACTGTCGAGATTCGACTACGGTTGAGGGCTGGACGGTGAGTTATATAGCAAACAAACAATGACAATGTCAGCTAATTTCTATTTAGGTCATATACATGATACGAATTATATTTCTTGTAGGATTATAAATACATTTGAGCAACAATTTGATATGCCTCCAGCTGAAATGTTTTATAATGTTCAGTTGCCCCCTTCCGTCCAAAAGTAAGGTGTATCCGTTTCAATTTCATCTGTCAAATTCTTCTCTTACAAATCTGTTTGTTATCTGCATGAGCTGCTCAAATTTGTCACTGGAACTCACCGTGACGGGTGGAGCTTCAACGGTGACTTTGAGAGTAGAGATATCATTTGGGAGGATGGTAGGGTATATATCATGTGCACAGAAGTGTTGTTCGATGAACAGTCATGCAGAAAAGACTTTCACAGGCTGTATGAGATATTGAATGCAAAATTCTCACCATATGGTCTACCTATGTATTTCAACCATCTCCTAGAATATCTAAAGACTTGTCCTGCAGGAAGATATTTAAACACAGATGCTTTAATTGGCTTTGTGACCAATCATCCTTGTCTTCAACACTACAGTGATAGGATGAGACAAATTATGGTTCTGGCCATAATGTTTCCTAGGCTCAATCCAGCAGATCGGCAATCTTTAAGAGTTGCTCTAGGAAGTTATCCACGCTAGGCAAAAAAACATGTCCCTGACATGGATCGTGTTTTCTACTACTTTCACATAGCAGGTGCGGATGGAACCATCAGGGTGAATCCTATCTATACTTATACCCCGTAGGGTGCTATTCATTATTCTAATAACTATATGTGTGCATGGTTTCTAACACTTTCACGTAGCAGGTGCGGATGGAAGCATCAAGGTGAATCCTATGTATACTGATACCCCGGAGGGTGCTATTCATTATTCTAATAACTATATGAAGCATGCTGAACTTCTTTATTCTTTTTCTTCAGGATGTGAAACCCAACATCTCTTGGGAGTTAGTCATCTAAACTAGAGTATATAATTGACATTGACATTTAACTGCATATATATAAATATGATTCACATCTGCATATCATATAGAAATAAGAGGAAATAAGAACTGAGAAGGCAAAGCACACCTTCCTTGGGTGCCTGCGATATTCAGTATATCTGTTGCTGTTAATTTCACGCAATACTGAGATATTCAGTATATCTTAAACATGGTTCTTTTCTGTTTATATTGGCATTATGTTTGAAATAACATCACGACAACAGTAGTACACAACTAAACACTTGCTCATCATTTCATTGTTAAGAATGCCATAGCCGGAATACACCATTCAGGATTTGGGGGAACGATAAACAGAGAAATACATGCCAACCTAGCAGGATGCAACAACTAAAAGTCAGTCTTGTCGGGTGGTCCGACAGATGGAGGACACGGCCGGCAGAGGCGGCGATGTTCGACGCAACTCAAGCAGACCATGCAATCGGGAGGGAGACGGGGAGGAGGGGAAGGTAGGCACGGGGGAGCGAAGGGAGGCCGTCAGGGCAGGAGAGGAGTATCTTCAACGCCGTGCCCGGATCTGCAGCGGAGGCGGGGGAGGGGGCGGCCATACGGCCTCCCAATGCAAGTGGCTGTCTTCGCGTAGGCTCCGCTGGTGAGGGATGGGGACAGGATAAGGTTTGAGGGAGCGAGCAGGAGGGGCTGCGGCGCGTGGAGGCTGGCGTGGCGGCCATCCGGTGTGCGGACGGCCGCACGCAGGATCGAACAGCCAGCGACCTAGTACTGTGGATGAATAGGCGGCGCAGGAGGGTGGGACTACAGTGATTTTCACAACGATTAAAGACTTTTATAGATGATAATACTACGTTAATAATAACATATAATATGTTACATATTATTAGTTAAACTAGAGTGTGGTTTTGGAAACAGTGTTGTCTAATATCAGGTTTTAACTAGGTCTGGACTGAAGCTATGGAGGCAGCATATTGCCTTCATTTTGGTGACTTTTTCCCAAAGATGTTGCTGAGGATGGCTTGCTCCGTATTATACCAAAGAGAATGGGTCACGGAAGTGTGAGTTCAGAATGTCACTAACACAATTTATCTTTTTATTCCCCTAAAAAAACTTTCTTTCATCAGAATTGTTTTTGTAGTATTTGCAACAAGTTGGCCGACAAGAGAAGCAAAGGGAGGAGAAACTAAGTTCCTTACATCAACCTAACTTGGTATGTACTACTGTGCATCGATAAATTGATATTGTTTGTCAATTCTTTATGTTTTTAAGTATTGAAAATAGAGCGTACTAGTAGTGGATATGTGTCCTTGCTTAACCTATTCCTAGCAGGAACAAATTGTTTATGGTAGGATTTTGAAAATTCTGATTCGATTTCACACTTATTAATTCCCAGCTGGAGGCGACTTGTCTAATTACTGAATACGTGAATTGTTGACACCAATCATCTTCTTAATTTGTGGTTGGTACCATCTAAGCTTATTCAATGTAGCATGTTAAAGCATAAATCTAGCTAGAAGCATAAACGTACAACCATCTTAAATCTGAAGTACAAAGCAGTTGGCACATTAACCTATCTCAGTTCAACGGATGGATGGATGTCTATAGGAATGACCTTATTAGTGACATGTCTTAATGTACTTGCTCATTGTATATGAAATCTAGATACTTATGTAGCACCAAATTTTCATAGGTGTTTGTTGTAGTTGTACACTGTCTATATCTTTTTCAATAACATATGCCGTGGCACACGTCAATTGTTCATATTCTAACTGATCTTTAGTGTGTAGGTATAGTAACTCTGCTCAGATATAAGTCATTATGTTTGACATATTTCTCTGTTTTTCTCTCTGCTAGAGAGGGGAGGACGAAGTATTGAATGAATGATTCTGGACTGAAGCAAGCATGGAGCTGAAGTGAAGGGACAAAAGTACTGAAACAACGATATCAACATAGCTTAGATTTTATCGCTTAGTTGTTCTTAACTTTTCTGAGACATGTTAAATCAGTTTTTTTTAGCTAGATGACTATCTGACCATTAGAGGTTAGCAATTAAGCATCACGGTCGACTATCTTGCCTGGATTTGAGTTTGTCGTGAGACTATTTATATTATAATACTGGTACTGCATGTTCATCCTTTTTTTTCATCTTTCTTGTATTATATTATCTCAAACAGTTCCTTTTATTTCTAACCTGGCTGTATATACGTAGTAACGTAGGGAGCTTGCCCATCATAAGTGGCCTTTCCAATTAAACAATACAAATCAACAAGCACAATTCTACTTTTTCATTTCAAATTATAAGTCATTCTATCTTTTCTAGATACACAGTTTTTTATATGTCAAAAGAGTGCTAAAAAAAGTGTATCATTGTTTAGGCCTCATTCATAGCTCAAAGATGCGCAAGTCTGCAACCAGCCTACCACCAACACAAAAAAACGAACATTTCAATTCTATTGTCATATTTGAATCTAACTTATTGATGATCATTCTTGGTTATTACATAAACCTAACTTGGTATATAGTATGCACCGATAAATTGATATCGTTTGGCGTTTGCCAATTCTCTATGTTTAAAGTACCGAACATAACATTCTTTCTGTCTTCTTTAAATAGACGCCCAACTCCTGAGATTTGGCCAGGTCTAGGTCACCTGAATTGTATGGCCCGCCCGATTTAGCAGTCAACGTTCAAGATTTTTTCCCTATCCCTATGAGCACCTTCGAAGGACTGAGTCGACAAATCCTATGACACCCAGGATTTGAACCCTGGGTGGGAGCCCCCCAACCAATGGCCTTTTGCCATTGCGCCGTGAACCCCTTGACAACGCTCAAGATTTGGTAGTGTTGCTTTTGTTAGAATTGAGCCCACAAATCTTGAAGATCACGAAGTCACCATAGGCGCTCGCTGTCGACGGGAACGTCGCCTACCACTTAAATACGTAGCGCCGAAAAATCCTGGAATAAATCCAGAATAAAGTGTCGCACTCAGGATTTAAACCCTGGGTGAGAGCCCCCAACCAATGGCCTTTGCCTTTGCGCCGTGAACCCCTTGACAACGCTCAAGATTTGGTAGTGCTGCTTTTGTTAGAATTGACTTTCGTTTCGTTTATGTGTGTATTAAGCCCTCTTTGGCAGGGCTATGAGGGGCTCCGACTCTTGATCTGTAGCAGCACTGTAGCAAGGAGCCGAAGAAGCTACAAAACGTGGCTCCTCCGGCTCCTCCTCTTCCTAGTTTATTTCTTGTCTCGATTTTTGAACCGGCTCTGTGCTATAGTGGTGTACAGTGTACAGTGGCTAGCAAGGAGGAGCCGGAGCTGCTCGAAGCCGCGCCAAAGAGTCCCTAAGAGCATCTCCAAGAGACTCTCTATTTTGTTTCTAAATATTAGGAATAGAGATTTTTTGAAAAAAACACAGTCCAACAACTTTTGTAAAGGATTATGTAAATATAGCTATCTTCTATTCTAAGTTTTTCGCTAGCCAAATATAAAATACGCGAATGACTCTCTAGACTGTGCATGGAATATACAAAAGCTGTTAGAGTAGTATAAAGATTATAGAAAATTATTTTTACTCAATGATTTTCATAAATGATGATGTAAAGAGTATAATTTTTACATTAGCCTCTTGGAGATGCTCTCATTGTTCTTAGGTTTTGCTTCGTCGGCTTCCGCAGATGGATCCTCAGTGCATGGCTTCTGATTCGTTTGGCAGCACATATAGGCATATAGCTGGTCGACCTTGTTCCCACCTCTTTTTCTCTCTTCTTCCTCCGCTCTCGGTTCTCCTCCCCGACTCGTCTCGTCCCCTCCGCTCTCTCCCGACGCAGCCAGGCGGGCCTCACCGGCGCGCGAGCAGGCAGCGGCCGCCTTTCTCCTCCCCCTCCGCGGCGTGCTGCCGGCTAGCGCCGCCGGCTCACCGCGCGACGCGCCCGCGGCGAGGACAGTCTGCGGCGGCGCGGGTCGCGCCCACCGGCAGCGGTCGTCTCCGTCCGGAGTTCACCGCGGTTGTGCTCCACCGGTGCCTGCAGGTATCGCTGCCCCCGGTCCTGCCTCCTCTCTCAGCTTTGTGTCTACTCCACAAAAACCCTAACTGACCTGCGCCCACCGGTACAGTACGAAGGCACTGTTTCGACGAGGTCCTCGTCTCCTCCGTCGACCATAGGGTTCCTAGGCATCCTCAGCTGCTTCGCCGGCATCCTTAGAGGTCGACGACGCCCAGGTGGTCCCCAGAATGGCAGCGGCACCCCTTCATCACATCTCCTCCCCTGACCGGCGTTGATGCCCAGGTATGTTGCCACCTTCTTTCTCCCTCGCCCTCGCCTCGCCCTCGCCCTTTCTAGCTCCGTTAGTTTCACTGTCGTTGTATCTTCATAGCAGCCAATTATTGTGGCCTTTCATCTAGCAGACATGTATGGTGTAGTCCACAATAGCTTTACAGTTATTGCTTACATGATTTTTACTGCATTTGATTACCGAAAGCAATTTTACTTCCGTTGCAAGCGAGATCAATTTCACTGATGCCTATTTTGAAAAACTTATGAATTTTTCTTCAAATTTGTAGAATGTTGCCTATTTTGGAAAACTTATGAATTTTCTTCAAATTTGTAGAATGTCGGGCAAGTATCGACGCTACTGAACATTAGGAGGAACATTTTTCTTGATGATATTGCTAAATCAAAAAGACCAAGGCAAAGAGTTATTAAATAAGTTGGCTTTTGGACTTCAGGTACTTTAAAGACGGGCAAAGCTTTTCCAGCATGTTGGAACGTGAGTAGCTTTTACTCCTTCAAGCAGACCTGCCATGTTCTTTTTTATGCCGGTGTTATGTAAACCAACAGTAGTTCTCAAACCTATTCTGCACCTTTTTTATTGCTTGCAACTTCAGACAATTGCTTCTTACCTAGGCACTTGGTGTCTGATCATAATAAATCTCCTTATCCCCATTATCAATTGTTATTAGCATGCTCCAATTTTAGCTTCCTGAATTCTGAATTCTTGCACTCACAATTTGATATGTGTTGGTTGCACGTGCCTCCTGCGGGGGATATGTAATTGTGAGCAGTGTCCATGATGTACTGCCAGTCTAGCATGGCCGAGAAAACCACGGGAGCCTTTCCACAAATTATCTAGCGAGGTCCCTACACCAATGTCAGTTAACCATACACTCCCTTCGGTAATTTTCTAAATCTATACTGCTAAGAGCATCTCCAACAACTCCTCAAATCCACTTGGTATTCTTATTTTTTTGGAAAAAAACACGAAAACACCTCTCCAACAACTCCTTAAATCTACTTGGTATATTTACCAACTTGGTAAATATCGCCCTGGACTTGGTAAATCTCCGCACTTGTTAGCAACTTGGTAAATCGCACTTGGTAAATACCAACTTGTTGGAGATAGACATTTTTTTCACTTGCCAAACATTTTTAGCAACTTGCTAAATCATAGGATTTGCCAAGTAAATTTTAAGGAGTTGTTGGAGATGCTCTAACTTCTTCATGCTGTTTGTAAAATCTTTCTTTCTCCATTTACCCTATGTGTGTTACAACCAGTTCTGCAGTTAGATATCTAGCCTGTAGTGTTGTCTAACTTTTTACACGCTAATTGTCGTTTGTTCAGGGGCATAGGTTGCAATGCTTCTCAATCTGAGATCAAATGACACGAAGCTCAGCACCTCTTTTTGCACTTGTTTAAAATTGTTTCCCACCTCATAGTGTTGTTACAAAATCATGGGAAACTAAGCAAGATATTCCGTCTTGTCTACGTGTCTGCAACCAAAAAAATAAAAGTGCCCTGTTATATGTTTGTTCTTTTACATCTCTAATAGAATTACATTTTCCATATCCCACATTGTCTGTTTTAGTACTTTATTTAACTGATATGAAAATAAAGAGGTAAAATATAAAAAGTTACCCAAACCAGCAGTTTTTAACTACTATAGATTTCCATCGAATATACTTATTTTCTCATTTAAAAATTGTGATAGTAAGTATTTTTTTACAGGTTAACGGACGAAATGTATTCCCACTGTTTCATCTATGTGAGCTCGATAGAATTTAAGTTCGATGGCCGATCCATATAGAGTGATGCTACTTGGTGCCACAGTGTTACCATTTTAGCAATTGTGTTATTTGGTTAAGCTATGATAAAAAAAACGCCTCTTTGTTTCTCATTCGTTTAGGTATAGAATTGATTAGCTAATCTAGATTTAATTTTTTTGCCAAACAATGCTTGCTAATGACATCCTCTGCTTCTTTTATTTTCTTGTCCATCCATGTAAAGTCTGATGAAGCATTCCAATCAATATGGAATTTGTTGAACTACGTACCAATGAGTTTAGCGTCAAACTGAGACATCGAGTGCCCATTTAGCTCTGTCAGTTGTCCTTATATGACCTTCCATAAGCTTTTCAATTTCCTTGTATATCTATCTAAATGTCCGATGATCTATGCAGTTATCTAATTCACAAATGGAATTGACAATCAGTTTAAAGGGGGCGTACCCAGTGCCGTAGGCTCCCGCACTGCGGGGTCTGGGGAAGGGAAAATAGCCAGCAGCCTTTCCCGCACAAATGTGCAGAGGCTGGGGCTTGAACCCTGGACCTCTTGGTCACAGGCGGTAAAGCTCTACCGCTTGCACCAAGGCCGCCCTTCAATTGACAATCAGTTTGACCAGGGAAATATGCATGGATGCGACTGCGTCAATTATGATTGCTATTACAAATCTGAGAACCGGTTCGGTTACTTTTTCATGCTTATGCCTACAGTGATTTACTGAAGCTTTCGATTTAGTATCTGCAGCTTGATATTTTTGGGTCATCCAAATGTTCACTGCCAGTACATCCATCATAATAGAGAGAGGCAAGTGCTTATTGCTCAGGTTGGAGCTAAGACCTAGTTTGTCTTACCTAATTCTACAGAAAATTTGATTGTATACCATCTCTTTGTGTTTTTTGTTTGCATATCCAGTTGTTGTCTGAAGGTCAAGCAAGGCTCTCCCTTGGCTGTTGAACATCAGACCTGTAGACGATGCCTAAGGATGTGCAAATTTGCAAAGTGTGTAAATTATGATTAAGAGAAATCATCATTTATGATAATTTATCAGAGTCGGCCCATCAACAATAAAGGTAATTTATTTACTATGAAATATCATGGTTGCTGACAACTCCGTAATACTAATTCTACATTTGTTTGTTTTTTTACATCTCAGTATGCATCTAAAGTCCTATTTTACGTTCAGTTAGACCAGAAAATATATCCACTGCTTTTTGAATATAGTTCTGCTTTATATAGTCCGCATGTCCCCTTATATTAAAAATTAATATTTTAAAATACCAGTCCCATTAAATTAAAATGTAATATTCTTAAATTGTCGTGTACAAATTTCCTTGTTCCTTCCATTCAATGTTTTAGTTGCATGAACAAATAAGATATGGCTTTGATGCCTCCTTGGGCAGACACAAACTATATACTGCCACAATTAGTATCATCTTTCAGTAATGAATGGTACCACCTCTGTTTTGCTAATTTTGTAGGTGGCCAACATTAGTCTGTATAAAGATTGTCTTCTCATTTTGCAAGTTTATTTATTGTGCTGTCATGTGACATTATCCTTTATTTCTTAGGCACATTGCACTTCCACTTATTCATTGCTTGCTATTCATTCAGTGCCTCTGATTTATCTAAAATTAGTTTTCTTGATTAGTTTCTATGTATTATGTATTCTAAGTAATACATATATAAATATGTGGTTTATATAACACGTAAATACTGGTTTTGTACCATTCATATTACTTTGCATTATACCGATAGGCATGGTTGCCAATTTAGTGATGAAATGTTGCCTTTCAAAGGTAAGCTGCCATCATTTTTGTTTTTTAATCTTAAAATGATCAGCATCTACAGGATCTATATTTAGTGGCCGATATTTGGTTCTTCATTGAGCTCCCTGCTTAGCGTCTGATTGTTGCATGTTATTTTCAGGTTTGCATCATCACACTATTCTGTAGCCTGGGCTATAGAAATTTAGTGAACTCAGAAGTTACATTGTGCCAGAGTCATTCTATAATCCTGTAGAGAAAAGGTCTGTTTACTATACATTCTTTCAACGTACTATCGGTTGCGTCCTCGTGTAGATTCCTTTTCTATATTATTATTTATTATCTACGCACTAGGTAGGAGGGGAGGCCATGGTGCAACGAAGGGGTTTCAATCATGCCGATTTCATGTATTCTTTCCCTTCAAATAATTGGATCCTAGAAGGTTTTAAGAACCTCTGCATCTTTTGCTTTGTGATTTCTTGCTTCCTCCTTTTTCTCAAACTAGCAGTTGCTTAATGTCTTTTCTCTATTTTCTCCCATTTGCATGTGTGCTCTTTACACAATGTGACTGCAACTTAGATTTCGCATGGTTTTTATTTTGCTCACTACAAGCTCTTGTGATTTCGTTTCTGTTTAGTAATGAAATTCGGCTTTGACCGTTGTGGGAAAAAATTGCATGTGTGCTCTTTTACACATTCTTTGGGTGGTCTGTGTTTTACTCTTTTTGGGAGGATTGATGACTTTGTTGCTCTTTCAGCTTGGAACAACATGAACTTCACTAGGTCGTTGATCAGATCAAGGTTGTCGGCTTAGGCATACTGCACTATTGGTAAGATGTTTTTCTGAATAATACTTTTTTTTCATATCTACATAGATGCATTATGCACCATCGCCAAAATCAAGGGCTGCGTCTTTGCTCTATCTGTGGTATTAGTGGTAATGTGAAAACTCGAAGCCAATTGTCCCCTATCTTCTTTCAAAACAAAAAAAAAATGCCTTATGCATCTTTCCAATCTCAAACAATATATAAACAATATTATAATTAGCCTGTTTCAGAGACATTACTATTTCTTAGGGTTCTTGAATCATAGTCCTTAGTTACCATTTATATCCTTGTATTTTGCCTTCAGGTGACGTGTTCACTAGAGAATAACCAGCACAGCCATATCAAGATGGGGCTTAGTTGTTAAAGGCTTCAGCCTTTCCATGGCTTTACAATGTGTTTTAATATTTACGCATAATTTTAGCAGATAAAAAACTTTGAACCTCCATATTGTTTGTTGAGTCCCTAAAATTGTCGAACTAAGAAAAGGAAGAGATACATATAAATTCTGTTCTTTGTCGATAAAACCATTTAACAGTTAAGTCTGTATGGTCCACATTGGGCTGAAACTTTGTCAAATATATGCATCTTTTTTTCCATTTAGGTTACTCAGATGGCATTGCTGCCTTACTTTAGGGCCTAATCTTTGAGAGGATTCATAGTGTCCTATTTTTATCAATGGTTCATCTCAGTATCACAGCTGGATGCTTCCCAAGTTTTGGAGTTCACTTCAGCTTACGCGTTGCACAAGTCACCCTGAAGCAGTCCTGGGCTCCCAATACGTTGGCAGAAGGCGATTTATTTACTCTATATTGTCAACTTCGGGCAGTTCTAGCTTTTTCCCTCCTTGGATTGGAAATTGACCAGGAACCAATTAAAAATAGGACACCATGAAAATGTACCAAATACCAATTGCCACCTGCTTATATATTTGTTTCATTGGTCCTGCATATGGGTTCACATTAATGTTAGCCATTTCATTTTACCACTTTCACCATCAGTGCCTCAGCTTTCATAAATGCTGCTAGCTTAATTCAAAACCTCATGCCGACAAATTGTTGAAGTGTATTTTTTTGTTGTCAAATGAAAATTAAGGTTCCAACAGCTATACATTGCACTTTGTTTTCTTGATTTTATTCTAGATGTTTCACCGAAAATCCCTCTTTGAATAGGATTTCTTTGCCTGCAGCTCCATGTCAATCTGCTACTATTTAATCTAATTAATTGTATTTGCCAAATGTCTGCTATGCTACCTTATTTAGTTCGTACTCAAAATATAATCACTTTTGCAGGACTATTTTCAGTCGCCTACTCATTCTCATTGTCTAGCGTCTATCACCGCCTAATTCAGCATGTTCCGTATAGAAAGTGGCAGCACTCGATGGCGGATGTGCTTCAAGACTCTACAACCTATGGACAAACCTTGCTAGCAACTGCAAAACCTTCAACATTTTTGTCACTATGTGCATTCGCTATGTGGATTCTATAGACCTCCGGAGTGTTCCAACCTGGCACCATGCAACAACCCTGATCTTTGTAAAAATCATTAGCATATGTTGTCGTACTTATGTGCATCACCACTGTTTGTACACCATATATACCCTACCTGATGTGTAAACCCAAACATGGTCGCCGCTACAAAGTCATAATAGTTGTTTATTGGAATAGGTACTTCATCAAGCCTACAGGGTTATTTGTCTCATCCATATGTTGAGATTTGATGAAAAGCTCCCTGCCGATCGGCCACGCACTGGAACCTGAGACGGGGAGCGGGCAGGTAGGAGAGGGAGCAGCCGAGCGGGGAGCTGCCGCAGCGAGCAGAGTCGGGCTGAACTGGAGCCGAGCAGGACGAAGGAGTCGGAGGGGCACGCCGAAGCGGCGGGGCGGAGGTGTGGAGCCTGGTCCCACCTATAGGCGTGGGGCGCAGGGAGTCGGAGGGGCACGCCGAAGCTGTGGGACGAAGGAGTCTGTGGACGATTCCTGTTTCATCTTTTTAGTAGTAGAGATTTGCCATTTGTCATTTGTCAAGGGATCCAAACATGCCTTGTGTACATGGAGTTCAATTCAAAAATAAATTAGTGTATAATGTGATCAATGATTAAAATCTTAAGTTGTAGCGCGCGTCCACACAAAGTATGAAAGTCTAGCCTCGTCGTTCGAGTACAAGAGAAAATAAAACGCATGGCGTGATCATTGGATAAATGTTCAAGCCATCAGTTCTCATACGAGTTACAGAAGTGTACATTCATAAAGTTGAAACTTAATTTTGCAACAGAAAACTAATCTTAATTCTTAAATTATTCTTGTAATTGTATAAATTGTACGTCCTGTTGCCCGGCAAATTTGCTAGTTATACATTAAATTTATATTAAATTAAAAACACTAGAAGTTTGTTGCTAATTTATTATTTTCTATTTTGATTAGGATTCCTTTTCAGCTTTCCAAACTGCTCAAGCTAATTAATAACCTATCAAACATCTCATGTAGAACTTGATAAACCAGATCAAAATTTACAAGATGGAAAAAAATTAGATAGACGTTGAACACAAAACATCAAGGGCATTACACCTGTGGACATATTTTAATATAGTATTATGCTATAGGTCTAGAATTGTCCTTGATGTCATCTCTTCTCGGTAAGAAGACTACAGAAAAATTTGAAAATTGAAGCTGTCAATTTTATTCTTTTATGCGAATCAAGCAGTATCTTTTTTTTTCATACTATATTTAGCTAGTGGACAAGCGCATGCGAACCAAGCAAGAAGATTTGTATCCCTCAGAAAAACAAGAAGATTTATAAAAAAAACAATTCATGTAATAACATCGGAAATATATCATGATGTACACACATGGTATATATATATATATATATATATATATATATGTGTGTGTGTGTGCGCTATTCTACACTATTCTACACTACACCCGACCCCGCTAATCAAACCCAACCCGCTCCAGACCGCGCCCGCGCACGTGGCATGCCCCGCTCCAGACCGCGCCCTCCCA
This sequence comes from Microstegium vimineum, assembly GCA_022036555.1. Classification (NCBI taxonomy): domain Eukaryota; kingdom Viridiplantae; phylum Streptophyta; class Magnoliopsida; order Poales; family Poaceae; genus Microstegium; species Microstegium vimineum. The sequence goes on along the minus strand of CM039121.1, from coordinate 44,172,162 downwards.
TGCGCGCACGCGGCATGCCCCGCGCTGAGTCGCCCGCACCAGACCGGGCCCGCGCGTGTGTGGGAAAGGGGATTCGGCTCTTACTCTGCCGACTGCACCAACACTAGCAAAAAAATGTATGGGAAAGGGGATTTGAACCCTACACACCAGCTTCATGAGGCTATAGCTTGACCAATCTAGCTAATAATCTTTAATGTCTATAGGGCACCAACAACTTTATTTAATAAGAGTAGATAGGTTAAAATACTCCCTAATTAATGACTCTTTGGTAAGCACAATTATGTCTTAAACGTTATTTAATATGAGTATGGAGGGAGTACACTAATTTAAATTTTTTGCCGCATGTTTTGTGTACTAAAACAAATTAAAGGAGGGAGTAGTACTAGAGCTTAATTAGATGATCAATTACATAATGCTACTGAATTGTGACTATCTCAAATATTAAATTAAATAGTTGTTAGTATTTCCTAGTATTTTGTCGGTATCTTCAAATATTTTTTTAGTATCTGTAAGTATTTTATTAGTAGCTTAGTATAACTGGTATTATAACTTCAATAGTTGTTAGTACCTTTAAGTAATTGTCAATATCTTCAAATATTTGATCAGTATTTTGTTAGTAGCTTGGTTCAGTCGGTGCTATAACTTAAGTAGTGTTTTTTTACTATAACTTTCGTAGTTGCTAGCACCTTTAAGTATTTTGTCAGTATCTTCGAGTATTTTGTTATATAGCTTGATACGGTCAGTACTATGACTAAGTAGTTGCTAGTATCCTTAAGTAGCTATCAATATCTTCAAGTATTTTGTGAGCACTCAGACTCTAGTATGTATAAGTATTTTGTCAATGTCTCCCTTAATACAACCGGGTATAATGATTAGGGGGCACAATACAAATACTGATTATGATTGTAGTAGGAATACTAATTAGGGTTGCATCACCCATACTGGTTAGCTAGTTGGAGCATCCATACTGATTTTGATTAGGGTTGCAGTATTTTTATTCTAGTAGTATTCGGTATTTGTTAGTATTTATTAGTATTTTTATTATGAAAATACTAATTAAAGTGTTAATATTCAATATTATTTAGTAATTGTCTGTATTTGTTTTTATTTATCAGTATTTTTATTATGAATACTGATTAGGGTGTCAATATTCAGTATTTCTATTTCCAGTAGTTGTCAGTATTTTCTTATTTATCAGTACTTTTATTACGAATACTGATTAGGGTGTAAATATTAATTATTTTTATTCTAGTAGTTGTCAGTATTTATTTTTATTTATCAGTATTTTAACTACAAATACTGATTAGGGCAGGGTATGCGAGATGGTTGAGTGGTGTGGTCCGCTCGGGTGGGTGGGTTTGAGCAGTCGGATCAGGTGGGGTGGTTGTGTTATAGTGTAGAATAGCGCTTACATACTGATATGTATTCGAAATACTGGTAACTATTAAAATAAAAATTCTGAATGTTAACACCTTAATTAATACTCGTAATAAAAAATACTGATAAAATACTAAATACTGACGGCTGAATCGGTATTCTTAATGAAAATTTATGCCCTAATAAATAAATTTGTGGTTGCACTCCATTCAAATAGCTACTGGAGGCTTAAATGGCTAGCGTAGAAGGTTTCAGTCCATGGAGACGTAAGTCCCAGGTCCGATTCCTAGCAGCGCGAGCGTTTTTATTTTTGTTACTGCCCAAGCATGCCTGGCGCGGGAGGATTAATAGCGGGCGGCCCAAACAGCACCGGCGCGGTGGGATTAATTGGTGCGGCCCAAACAGCACTGGCGCGGGAGGGGGAGAGAGCCCGGAGGTGGGCCGAGCAGGCGGCTGGTCGGGAGGGGGAGAGAGTCCGGAGGTGGGCTGAGCGGGCGGCTGGTTGGTTGGGTGTAGAATAGCGCTGCCGTTATTTATTTATATATATATATATATATATATATATATATTCCCCTTCTCGATCCAATTAATCCCTAGCGATCATGCCCCCTCCATGGGTCTTCCTCCATCTCAACGTGACCTTCATCGATGGGGGATCCGCTGGAGGCGCGGGCAAAGCAGCAGCCGCAATCGGCAAATCGAGTGGAGAGGCGAGTCTGGAAGAGGTAGCAGCTGCCCTGAGACCAAGGCCGGTCGTCTCCGATCCCCCTGAAGTAACCTCCTTGTCCATCGTGCGGCATCTGCCCGATCACCTGATGCGAGGGATGGACAGCGGTCAGGTCTCAAGCACCGACAAGGGCCTCGTCGTGCTCTACACCGGCATGTACCAACCTGGCAACGGTGCGTACACTGAGTCCGGATGCTACCTGGTCTACGATGCGTCGAGAAGCTCCCTGTCCGCTATTCCGCAGATTGAACCGCCCATCATCAGATCCCCGCGTCCCGTTTGGCCCACCATTAGCAGCATCAAATGCCTGGGTACCAGTGCAGCTATCCTGCGGCTGCGCCACGGCGGCGATGGGGCCTACGTTCTCGCCGAGCTCGTCACCACGATCTACCCGGGGCTCCCCGACGCCAACCTCTACCTGTGGTCGTCGTCATCCAAAGCGGAGGACCGCCGGTGGAGGCGGACGTCTGTGCGTCTGCCTCTCCCCGCCGAGCTGTGTGGGCCCACGTCCTTCTTCCACATCGACATGGCGTTCGCGTTTGGGGATTCCTGCGTCTGCTGGGCTGATCTCACAGCAGGCGTCCTGATCTGCAACCTGTTCGCGCCTCAAGGTCCTGAGTTCAGCTTCGTTCCGCTGCCGCAGGAGTGCTGCTCGTACACCCCCGAGGATACCCGGCTTGCGCTCAAGACACAAGAGTTCTGTTCTATGGGGTGTGTCTGTGGCGCCATCAAGTTCGTGGCCTTGGTCGGCTACTCTGAAGGTTTGCCTAAAGCTGAGGTAGTTCTCAAAACCTGGACATTGTCGCCTGGATTCGAGTGGAAGGCAGGCGCAGCTGTGATTGTGCAGGATCTCTGGGAGAGCAAGAGTTTTCGTGAGAAGGAGCTTCCACGTGGATGGCCAATGAATCCTGTCCTCAGCATTAATGAAGATGAGATCTACATTTCTCTAAGTGATATGGAGTTTGTTGAGGATTATGATTTCTACGGGCAGTATACTGGGAAGCAGCTGGTGCTCAATGGTCATTATCTGCTTCGACTTGACTTGCTGCGAAACGAGGTCCTGTACTCCAAAAAGAGCAGTACCAACAGTTTGTCACTGCTTAGGCCCATTGTTCTTGCCAGCGACTTCAGCGCGTACCTACAAGGACAACCAGGTACTACTGCTTCCAGCCTACCACCACCACCCAGCACACTCTTTTCATTTCCATTGTACTGTCATAGATTGGATCTGACTTATTGATGATAATGCTTGGTCATCACATCAACCTAACTTGGGTATGTAGTGCACATAGATAAATTGATACGATTTGCCAATTCTCTATGTTTTAAAGTATTGAGCAGAGCATAGTGGTATATCTGTGTTGACACCATTTTTCAACACGTGTCAAATGAGCTAAGGTTTGACTGGTCAGCGGCCGTTCTCCATCGGCATCGGGAAATCGTGAGCCAGCATTGCCGATGGGAATATGTTGCGGGAAGACTAAGTGTGTTGTCGATGGAGGCTGGATGGTCCTTGTCGATAAAGTTAATTGGTGAAGTTAGGTCGTCTGGGCTGTAAAGTTGCTGTTACCGATGGTCGATGATCAGACATTACCGATTGCCGATGAAGAGTGGTTGTCGATGGGGACTGATTGGTGAAGATAGTTACCAGTACAAGTGACTGATCGGGAAATATTGCCGATGCCGATAGGCATAGGATGCCGATGAATACAGGGTGACTTAGCGTGTGACATCAGCAGAGGATTACTGGTGGCCAAAAAAGGAAACTACGGATTGAAGGGATCTGCCGATGAAAAGTTTCCATCGAGGAGAAGTATAAGGAAACTGGTGTTTTGTACCAGTATTATTATGATAGTTTGAGTCCGACTCTTGCATGAGTCGTTTATTTTCCTTTAAAATATGTGTGTTTGTTTAGGAAAATAATATTATTGTTTTAGATCCGACTCCTGCGCGAGTCAGTTTCCTTAAAGTTAGGAGTTTGTTTTAGGAAGGATACGAGTCGTGTCTTTGTACAACTCTCCATGCGGGAGTATAAATGTGTGCCCGAGGGCTACGTGAAAAAAATCAATCCAATATCAAACAAACCAATTTATTCTTATTCTACTTTTTATCGCAATTTATCCTTTACTGCATTAGCCGTAGCTTATCAACGAGTTCTTCAAGCTTCGACGGGCTGCATCAGCTTGATCTCCGTCAAATCCTTGCAAGTTCCGCGTGGGAGCACCTCTGAGCTTTGGCATCCGGGCGCATCGTTGTTGCCTCGTTCAGCTCTGCTCTAGTTATCCTGATCAGGCCTCAATCCCAGCATCCGGGCGCATCGCCGTTGTCTGGATTGAATCTTGTTCTAGTTATCGTCTTTGTCGATTAACTGGTCAAATCGACTGGCACGCCTCCGGATATCGAATTTCAGGTATAAGCCCGAGGTGTTCGCAGATCCTAACGCTTTTTGTGTCAACACCTCTTTTGGCACACCCGGTGGGACACGATTATATAAATCTATACATCCATCATGGTTAATCCAAGGAGTGTCATTGAAGTCTCCACAGCAGATCTAACAAATTATCAGAAGCAGGCTATGGAGCAGGCAATGGAGGAGTACAAGCGATTGTATCTCAAATCCTTCAGCCTAAACCGAATCAGCGAAGCAGTCCAGAAGCAAGATCCGCCGTCGCCACGGCAGGTCACTTTCGACGCCGATCCTGGTAAAATACAAGAGATGGTTAATTCTGCATTCAATAATGTATTAATTAGTCAATCCAATGTGTTGTCCGATACTGTATACAATGTTGTCAAGCAAACTTGCCAGGGAGGACAGGCACCATATTATGTTGGTCCAGAGTATCATCAATTCGGATCGGCATCTGTTGCGATTCCATCGGCGGTTCCAAGGGTGTCCACGCCAATTATGAGCCGATCTGCCGATGAGATCGCGCCACCAAGATTGAACCCGACTCGTATTACTCAGGTAAATACAAATCTGGTGGCGTCAACAATGTCTGGACCCGTGACTCAGAATCAACCAACTTCTGCCAACTGGTGGGGATACGGTATGTTTCCAACTCCATCTGATGATTCCAGATTGGTTCAAAATAACCATGCAGAGTGGAAGATTCCTATGGCATCGGCAACACCTATACAACCGATGGTTCCAGTAATGCATTATGCAACATCTTCTACGACGGTGCAGTTGCCAACGGGGAATCTTCAAATGACAATATCCAGAGTGCCTTATGCCCAACCATCGGCAAATCACTTGCCGATACAACTAGGCCCAGCAGCTGCAAGTCAACCTATGGCGGCAATGAATTACCCGACGCTACAAGGACGACAAGCATCAGCTGGTTACCAGCTATCGGCAAATCCTTGGCCGATGCAACAAGGCATGCCGATCGACAATCAGCCTGTATCGACAATGGCTGCTCAACCTATGGTATCCGCGAATCAAGGTTATCATCCAAGGTTACAAGGGTTACAAGAGTCAGCTGGTTATCAGCCATCGGCGAGTTACGTGCCGATGACACCTAATGCAGGTTGGATCGGTCAATTACCGGTTCAGCAGCAAGTTATGCAGCCTAGGTATCAAGTGGCAAGAGCTCTGCAGGGTCATCCGGCAAATCTTCAGAATGAAATATCGGTACAGCAGCCGATAAACACTATGCCGCAATACTCGCAAGTAATGTGTACAATGAGACATCGGTACAACAACCGATAAATATAATGCCACAACACAGACCAGTAACTGTGTAGAATTGCCCATCGGCGACGCAGTCGATGCATAATGTTCTAATGACTGGTACTGGGCACGCACCAATCATTTCAAGTACTTTGACGTCAAGACCTGAAGAAGTACATCAACCTACTCAACCAGTGGACATCCAGGGTGACCCATCGGTCAATCAGCCGGTGTATGACATTCAATAGACTGACGCTGCATATATGTCGATTGCTCCGGTCTGTTCATCATAAAGATATGAAGAGATGCATCGACCTGCTCCACTAGCTAGCGAGTCTGTGCATCGGCTAGATCGGGACACAGAGGTGCTTTTGACCAAGAAAATAGAAGATTCAGATTCGGGCGAAGAGCCAAGTATCGACATTGCTGAATTGGAAAAATTCACCTTTGATGTCACGGAAGCCGATCGGGATGTCAAGTCATTTGAGCCCAAGAAGACTCGGAGCGCAAAAGTGCTCTTCGTTGGACGAGGGGACTCCGAGTCAGATGAGGAGGCGAACGTTGGCACTGTTGAATGGGTGAAAGATGAGGAGCCAATACCTTGTCCGCTCGGCTAGAAAAAGACTAAGTTCACCTTCGATGTCACGAAGGCTGATGGGATATTTGACCTATTGCTTCAGGAAGGACGAATTAAGCTAGCCCCTAATCAGGTAATTCCATCGGCCGAGGAACTTAAGAAGATCGGGTACTGTAAATGGCATAATGCAACGTCGCACAGTACCAGTGACTGCAAAATGTTCAAGCAGCAATTGCAGTCAGAGATTGACTCTGGACGAATCAAATTTGAAAATTCTAAAGTCCAGAAACCGGTGAAAATTCATCAGCGCCTGTTTCCAAATAATATGGTGGAAGCCGGTGGAAAGACTAGAGTGCTGACATCGGATGCTGCCAGAAAAAGTGCATCGGCAGATCCTGATCATCAAGTGGCTAAACGTGATGTAGAAAAGTTTGCCGATGACAGGAAAGGCAAGAGAGTTGCCGATGAAGGTAGCGATACCAATAGGGCTCCTGGCGTTGTAATTACTCACAAACAACCGAGGAAAGGGTATCGACAATCGCAAAAGGAACGACATCGGCAGGAAGAGAAGGAACAGGAACGACTTCGACAGAAGGACCACTGGAGGTGTCCCTTCTTCGTTCACTGTTGGGAAGAAGGCATTAAGTTACCTACTGCCGATAATTGTCCTGAATGCAACGGGTACTACACTGCCGATCGGTTAGGTAAGAAACCTTGTCTTGATGATCGAGCACCTAGGTACGCTAAGCCGCCCAGAGAGAAGAAATCGGCACACAACCGACTGGGGGGCAAGCTCGCTGCACATCACAGGCTTGGTAGGCGAGTTGATCAAAAGGAAAGTGAAGAGATAACCATGGCAAGAGTATCCGATGAGGAAGTACTTTCCAGAGATTCAAACATCGGAAGGAGTGCCGATGTGAGTGATGAAAGGCAGCATCAGCCTGTCTGGAAAACCAAACTCCCTCAGTGGTGCCCTAAGGGTTTAACAAAGACTCAGAGGAGAAGAATCCAGCGTGGGCGCCGAAATGACCTATATGACAATGTTCCTTCAAAGGAAAAGCAGTGGAGGCCAAAGCGCAAGGATGGAGAGCCATCGGTAGATGTCAATGTATTGCCGATGGAATGACCGGAGTTGATGATTTTGGACATGTTGACTAAGGGGCAGTACTCGGCAAACTTTGGCGGTTCTAATTACTACACTTGATGGCACCGGTTGTTTGAGCAAATAGTTCTAGTATCGAAAGCAGCACTGCCGGTGAATTTGTTAACTGCCAGAGGAGAATGATTGGAAGAATGATTCTGCCGTGCTTGTGTGCGATAATGTATGATGCAAGTATTTTAGAGGTTGCGCCTTGTACTTTCTTTGGTGGGTCTATCGGCGTTGTCCTAATTTTGTTCCAATGGCAGTATGAAACCTCATTGCCAATTTTGCTACAATTGGGTCTGCTAAAGAGTTGGGATTACTCAGAGAGGATTCTAGCCGATTCGATAAGTCATGGTGTCGGTAATGGTTGCCGATGACTAGGTAAAAGAGTTTGCCGATGGTACTCTGGTATGGAGGTTGATTCTACCGATTGGGACTAAGTTCTAAGCTTGGAAAATGATTTCTTAATTGGGGAGGTCCTTATCGGATGAGACAGTCTGCTCCCAGCAATGCTTACATTCTAGAAATTCTCGAAGGAGTCAACGTATAGCGTGCTCGTTTGAATGCCGATGAAAGTTATAATACATCGGTAAAAGCGTTATAAACATTATATTACAGAGCAAAATCAAGTATCAATGTTATATTTGCCGACGTGACAGAATTTAACAAGTTACAACAGGGAGTGGATAACCGATATCGCACGCAGGCGAATTTGTTCTATTTCTGCTATCTCCCTAGCATCCTCATCGGCAGAACCTTCAACCGACTTGATCTTTTTCTTTAGAGTGATGGCTTGTCGGGCATTACTGTCCCTCTCTTATCGCAGAGCTTTGATGGTGTCAGGAAGTTGAGCTCTCTTCTGGCTGACTGCATTCAAAGATTCTTCAACCTTTCTCAGCTCGGCTTGCAGCTCTTTCTTTCTTGCCGATAGCTGGTTGAAAGCCTGTTCAAGCTCAGTGCTGGAAGCTTCCACTTGGCCGACGTTCTTGTGCTTCTCATCGGCAGTTTGCTTAAACCTAAGCATTTCCTCTGTAAGCTTCGATTGAACATTCCTATTGGCAATACGGCTCGAGACCCGTTGATATTGAAGTCGGCGACTCTCAAGGAAGGCTGCTTGAAGGAGGATCTCTTCTGCATCGGCGGGTAGTTGGCCTTGGAGATCCTTGAAGACTGTTCTTGCTGCGTTTGAATCTTGGACGAGCTGTGACGTATCTTGTTGCAGCAAGGAAAGCAATGCTTCGAGTTTGGACTTGACCGCTGCCGATAGAGCTGGGGCAAAGCTTTCTTCCTCCTCATCGTCATCGGGAATGTCGATGGCAAAGGAGAATAAGCTGTCGGCTCGAATGGGGCCTTTTTGGTGCTCCTCCTCGTCCTGGGGGTTGATGCTGAAGGAGAATAGGCTGTCTGGGAATCTTGGACCTGAAAATGAAGAAGTTAAAATGTGCCGATCATGAAGCTATACTATGAATTTTTCGGTGACCGACTTACCATTTTGAAGCGAATTTCTTGCTGAGGACTTGATATATTAGATGGTCTGGCTTTGTCCTGAAGATCGGTGGTCGTTGCCGATGAATGAGCTTCTGCTTGAGAAGCAGCTGATGCCGTTGGTGCTAGTGGCGCTGTTATCGGCATTGCTTCCGACGTAATAGCTGGCTCCCTTGGTGGCGACACCGTTCTTTCATCGGGAATCTCGGCTGGCGAAGGTGCCGATGCCGATGTCGCCGCCGCTGCTGTGGCAAGTGGAGTCGTCCCCTGATTGGAATTTTCATCTGGTGTAGGCACTGATGCCGATACCGATGCTGTTGGTTCCCGTGGTGGCGACGCCATGTTCTCATCACGGATTTCGGCCGGTGCCGATGCCGAGGCCGCTTCCGCCGCTGCAGCGGGTGTTGTCGTCTCCTGATCGGGGACGTCGTCTAGCGGATGATCGGGAATTGGAGCCGTTGACGGTCTTGCCGATGGTGCGTCGGAGGCTGGAGCCGATGGTGAAGATGGGGAAGCCAACCTCAAACGCCTCTTCTTTCTTGGTTCGGCAGTGGAAGGACCAGCCCGTTTCGATGAAGACTGGGGGGCATCAGCAGTCGAACTTGGAGGTGCTTGTCTGCTTGGAGCAGCTGCCGATGACCTCATAGTTTTAAAATATTTAATGCAAGTTATACAAAGTAAATATTGTCGGTGCAGGTACCTGTTGAGGAGTGAAGGCAGCTAACGTGGGGGCTTTGTTGCCAATGAGTGATATGAGACTCATCATCCGAAGGTTGAAGGGCTTGCCACTGTTGCTCATCGTGGGGATCGGGTCATCGACCTGTCAAGCACAAGAAGGTTAAGTACCGATGATGGAAGCAAAATAATAAGGAACGCATCGGGATAAATACTTACTGCGTCATCGGGGATGATGTGATCGGCGTCAATCATGTGCCGATAATAGTGCGATGACTTAGCGAATAATTGACGCCTCCATTCTTGCCACCAGGACTTGTACTCATTTGTCATGAAGGAGGTTGGTGACCAGGAAGACAGATCGATATCTGACATATCGGCATTAGGAGGGAGATTGACAACTTTGTTCCAGTCTATAGCACTGGAGAAAGTCTGCCTGAGCTTCACTACTTTGGAGAAGCAGAATTTGACCGGCAGTTGGCCAAATGCCAGTTGTCTTGCCGCTGCCGATGGATGGTAAAATTCATAGGATGGAGGGACGTTCTTCCCGGATCCAAAGATATTTACTGGAATAGCTCGGGGAACGATGCTGGCCTTCAGGATTGTTTGATTCTGAGGTACATTCCCATCGGTAATGTTGAAAAGCAGCGGGAATCGGTTGTCCTCGTCAACATATGGCCACCAAAGCCGTTCCGATGCAGGGATTCCATTGTAGAATTTTTGAAAGAAAAAGCCAAATTGCTCTGTATCGGCATCTGTCCCTGGCAGCACTATGATGGCCTCCCCAAAGTTGAGTGGGGAACGAGTTGCCGATTCGTCATCCCTGTATTTGTGACTTTCCGATATGTCTCTGGGGAATTGCTGAGCAAATAAGTCAAACTCGAGGGTTTTGTACATGTGTGCATTTAACCACATGTTTACGAATCACCAGGGGCCTCCGAGGTTGCCGATGGGCTCACCTAACAACAGTTTCTTGGACACCTGATGAAGAAGACGGTACACTGCTCCAAGGAGGTATCGGCCGAGGGGGAGTCTTGTCCCATCGGCTAAGAGTTCTGCTGCTGGGAGGTACATTGTGGTCGGTCCGACGGTTTTGCCACAAAAAATGAATTTCTCCAGCCACATGTTCAAGAAGGTGGCGTGTTCCCTCTGGTTTACCGATCCGGTTTTCTGATAGTTCTGGATATAGCCGGTCCAGCCGTCGATATTCCGGGTGTTTACCTTGTGTTCAGCTTTCCTGTTGAACAGGGTGAAGTTATCAGCAGAAGAGACGTCCAGGCCGGTCAACATGTGAACATCGGCAAGGGTGGATGTGGCTGGTCCATGCCTAAATAGGAAGACATTCATGCTGTCAGACCAGAAGTATGAAGCTGCTATCAACATGTTCTCATTCTTTCTATGTCGGCAATTGAGAGCCTGATGCACTGATCCAGACTGCGTTCTTGCCAATACACCTGCTGTGATCTAGCTACCCTAAGGTACCAGTCCTTCCATCCTTTGGTGGGCTTGGGCCATGACCGGAAGACATCTTTCCATAATCCTAGGCCAAAGCATTCAGATCTAAAGGGGATCCGGTTGGTTTCCGCGTTGATCAAATAGATGGGATCAGGATTCCCCATTGGGCCTAAGCAGGTAAAGCTGGACTGTTCAAGAGGGATCACTACCTTGTTGTACAGTTCCTAGGGTTCGAAGAAAGGGAAGGAAAGGATCAGAAGAGGAACGAAGATGATTCTAGATTCGTGCGAAAAAGAACCAGCAGAGGATTGGATGAGAAGGAAGGTGGACTTACCTTGGGGATGTCAACTTGAATCCCCATTGGAGCTGAAGGTGTTCTTGCGGTTCGTCCTTGGTTGGGGAGGACAGTGTTGCTTGAGCTCGAGTTCTTCGGAGGCATCGCCGAAGGTTGGAGACGAGGGCAGGTGTGACTTGTGAGAGTAAAAGTGAACTCGGGGTAAAAAGGCAGATTGGATCCTGGTAGCTTTTATCAGCTTAGCCAGGGGTATTTTGGGATTTTGGTTCACACTGCAGGAATGTGGAGAGGCCCGTGGTAGATACGCGCGATGATCGAGGGAATTTGCAACTGTTTGTGCTACAATCGAGGGATTTTATTATTAAATTGCGGTTCCGCGCGCGGGGATCGAGGAAACTGTGCATTTATCTCGAAGGTAACGGCTACAGCAACGGCTACAGTAGAGAGAATTTCGGCACGTAAAGTATTATACGCTCCGAAACTGGGGGGCATATGTTGACACCGTTTTTCAGCACGTGTCAAATGAGCTAAGGTTTGACTGGTCAGCGGCCGTTCTCCATCGGCATCGGGAAATCGTGAGCCAGCATTGCCGATGGGAATATGCTGCGGGAAGACTAAGTGTGTTGCCGATGGAGGCTGGATGGTCCTTGTCGATAAAGTTAATTGGTGAAGTTAGGTCGTCTGGGCTGTAAAGTTGCTGTTACCGATGGCCGATGATGAGACATTACCGATTGCCGATGAAGAGTGGTTGTCGATGGGGACTGATTGATGAAGATAGTTACCAGTACAAGTGGCTGATCGGGAAATATTGCCGATGCCGATAGGCATAGGATGCCGATGAATACAGGGTGACTTAGCGTGTGACATCAGCAGAGGATTACTGGTGGCCAAAAAAGGAAACTGCGGATTGAAGGGATCTGCCGATGGAAAGTTTCCATCGAGGAGAAGTATAAGGAAACTGGTGTTTTGTACCAGTATTATTATGGTAGTTTGAGTCCGACTCTTGCATGAGTCGTTTATTTTCCTTTAAAATAGGTGTGTTTGTTTAGGAAAATAATATTATTGTTTTAGATCCGACTCCTGCGCGAGTCAGTTTCCTTAAAGTTAGGAGTTTGTTTTAGGAAGGATACGAGTCGTGTCTTTGTACAACTCTCCATGCGGGAGTATAAATGTGTGCCCGAGGGCTACGTGAAAAAAATCAATCCAATATCAAACAAACCAATTTATTCTTATTCTACTTTTTATCGCAATTTATCCTTTACTGCATTAGCCATAGCTTATCAACGAGTTCTTCAAGCTTCGACGGGCTGCATTAGCTTGATCTCTGTCAAATCCTTGCAAGTTCTGCGTGGGAGCACCTCTGAGCTTTGGCATCCGGGCGCATCGCTGTTGCCTCGTTCAGCTCTGCTCTAGTTATCCTGATCAGGCCTCAATCCCAGCATCCGGGCGCATCGCCGTTGTCTGGATTGAATCTTGTTCTAGTTATCGTCCTTGTCGATTAACTGGTCAAATCGACTGGCACGCCTCCGGATATCGAATTTCGGGTATAAGTCCGAGGTGTTCGCAGATCCTAACGCTTTTTGTGTCAACAATCTGTTAACCAATTCTAGTAGGGAACAAGTTGCAATTTTTTCCATGTTTTTGTTAGGATTTCCTTTTCGGAGATTCATTTTCCGATTTGGTTTGACATTTATCGTGAGCTTGAGTGAATTGTCTAATTATTGATTGTATCAAGGTGAATTGTTGAACACCAATCATTTTCTTAATTTGGTGTTGGCATCATTTAAGCTTATTCATGATGTAGCATGACAAAGCATAGCTACAAGCAAAACACATACAACCATCTTAAATCATGTTAACAGAAGTACAACTCATTTGGTACATTAACCTGTCTCCGTTAAACAGTTGGATGGATCCTATAGGAATGACCTTTAATGACATGTCATGATGTATTTTCTCATTATATTTGGAATGTAATTACTTATGTAGCCCCAAATTTAGGTGAAACCAAACATTTTCATTGTTGCAGCTGCACACTGTCTATATCTTTCTCAATTATTCAAATTCCTTTTTTCAATAACATATGCCGCAACACACGTCAATTGTTCAGATTCTGACTGACCTTTAGTACATGTATAGTAACACTGCTCAGATATAAGTCATTATGTTTGACATACTTTTCTCTTTTTGTTCTTTGCTAGAGAGGGAAGAAGCAAGTGAGGTGGGAACTATGGTGAAGCAGACCAAGTACTGAATGAATGGTCGAAGCAAGCCTGGTAGGAGCTGACGTGAAGGTGAAGTACTGAATGAACGAGATCAAGATAGCTTAGATTCTATCGCTTGGTTATTCTTACCTTTTGTGTTATTTAGCTAGATGACTATCTAATCATCAGATGTTAGCAATTAAACTGAGCATGGAGGCTTCATCTTCGACTATCTTGCCAGGATTTGAGTGTATCGTGAGACTTTATATTCTAATACTGGCACTGCATGTTCTATTGTGAAATCTGGTTCCTCAGGCCAATCTTAGTGGAGATTTTATGCCCATGTTTCCAAGACTCAGAGTTTTTTAAAAAAGTAAAAATAATTTTCATCCTATGAAACTCATTCTAGCTCTCTTTCCCATCTCTTCCCTCCCTGTAGCCCTGGGAATGGATTGTGATCCAGCCCAAACCCTAGCCCAATCCTAATTTTGTTAGCAACGATCCTGATCCAACTCTTTTTTAAGAAGGATGGCCCGATCCAGCCCTGTTCATTTCAATTTGTATCTTGCTCCAATCCAATCCTATTTAGATCCTTGGGCCTGATCCTTAGGGTCCAATCCTTTTTTATTGTGTTACGCACAAGCTCGCTGGTTATTACGGCCCTTATGGCCGCCGGCTGGCCGAGCGATTGCACATTTCATTATTTATACTAGTGAACGGAGACTTTGACAAATTTAGACAATAATTTATTCATTTTCTTTTGAGGATGGTGCTAATGAAAAAAAAACTCAACAAGCCAAGCATAACACCATGCAGCTGAAGCTTCATTGAAAGTTCAGTGATCTGCTTTCTAAATTGTTCCTTTGCATTGATACCTATGAAGACAAATAGAAAGGTTCAAGCTGCGCTCGCAGAAAAATATATGCAGTACACAAGCTTTGAAATTAACAAATTGAAAAGTTCACATCAACACATGTGTAGGTTTCCACGGCTAATAGAAAGAAGGCATTCAGACAAGCAGAAGCAGACCCATTCAGACAAATAGAAAGGTGCAGACACGGATGCTTCATCTGATTCAAACATCAGCATCTTCTTCATCTGACTCGAACATTCATCGTCCAGTCATTGGTTGACCTGCAATGAAACAAGATGAACATATTAAACCATCAAAGACAAGATAATCGGCTTTGCAATGTGTATCAAATATGACATTTACCTTTATCTGCGTCATTCAAGCCAAACAGCCAGTCCTTCGCAGATACTAGTGCTTCGAGAGTTTCCGGAGAAAGAGAAGTCCTATCTTTGCCAAGTATTCTTCCAGCACAACTAAAAGCTGATTCTGAGGAGACCAATTGATAGAAAGTCTTTGGCCATCAAAGACAAGACATGATAGGCATCTGCGTTTTTTTCCACCATGCCAAAATATTGAAGTTCTCTCCTGCTCTGACAACTACTCTAGGATCATCCAAATAAATGTCCAGTTCAGATCTTTCTGAGCGAGTCCTCAAGCTCTGTGAAGAAAACTGAGCAAATGCAAGCTCCACACGCCGTTTGCCGCGAAGTCCAGAAGAACTCGATTCACCCTGACTTAATATCTCCTCTTCATGTGAAATGAAGACAGGACTGGCGATGACTCTCACAATACTCTCATACTCTAGATAATATTGATTCAAATATTGTCTGAGCTCTCTCATTTTCTCTTCTGCTTCTACACTCTCAACAGTCATGAAATAGAACTTGACAAAGTCAGCTTTCATCGATGGATCTAGGATAGCAGCTATGAGAAGTATCATACTCGGTGCAGCCCAGTACTTCTCAAACTTTTTATACATGGCTTCAGCCAATTCATTGAGCAGTGCAGTGGCATTCCACGCCTCATCAAGCAATACATCTCGGATTGCCATCATCATCTTCAGAAACAGGTGAGCTGTTGGATGCCTATCTGCAGAAAATGCCTTTGTGGCATCACTGAACTGTTCTAGAAATTCATGAAGTGATGCAGCATGCTTCCAGTCAAGTTCACTAGGACAATCCTGAAACTGCTCAACTGCAAATCTATCCAAAGCTGCCTTGTACTTCAGAGCTTCATTCAACATATCATATGTAGAGTTCCAACGGTGAGGAACATCTAGAACCAACCCTGACTTGCCTTTGAGACCTAATGTCTGAACTATTGAGTTGAATGTTTGCAGTCGTGAAGGTGTAGAGGTGGCAACCTTGATAACGTCCCTTATCCTTTTGATTGCATCTGGAATGACTTCCAATCCTGCTTGAACTATTATATTGAGCACATCAGCAGCACATCTAACATGTAGATGTTCACCCTTGAAGAACATCTGCTGGCCTAGAGCGGCACACAAATCTCTAATGGCCCTATTGTTGACACTTGCATTGTCCAGAGTCACTGCGAACACACGATCAACCAAATCCCACTCCATTAAGCAAGCAGTTATCCCATCTTGCACAGCAAATGAGTTATGGGGGTAGGAGATTTGCTTGAATGCAATGATCTTCTTTTGGAGCTCAAACTCTTCATCGATGTAATGAGCTGTCACTCCTAGATAGCCCAAATTTTGGTTAGATGACCACAAATCTGCAGTTAAACTAACATGGGACTTCAACTTTGTGATCTTATGTTGTAGCTGCAATTTCTCTTCTTCGTACAACATCATACAATATGCACGAACTGTTTGTCGACCAACCACATGAAATGAAGGTTGAGCATAGTTTATCATCTCTTTCCAAGTAGGGTCATCTGCTTTTCGGAATGCAACCTCACCATGAACAAAATACTTTGCAATGAGACCTCTGAATACCACAGGATCAAATATAGAATTATCTCTGTCATAAGTGTTTTTCAAAGATGCTAAGAATCTATCTCTGTCCACTTGGGGTATATGAGGGCAGTGATATCCAATATGCCTATTCAGATGAGTTGTTGCTTTCCCTGAGACAGAAGATAATTGAAGTTTATAATATTTGCAGACAGCTTTCTCCACTCCATCAATTAACTCTGTGTCAACATAAGCCCAAACTTTGGCTCTCTTTCTCCCTGACCTGCCTGATTGATCCGTGGAAATAGCATCCTCAACTTCTGCTGCTGCTGTTGCTGATGAAACTCTCTCCATAATACCAGTTCTGGAAAAAGAAGAAGAGGACAGGAAGGGATCAAGAACAAGCAGCTAGATTCATTCCCAGAAACATCCATAGAAGGACCACGACAGTCTCAAGGCAAGCTCTATGTTAAAATATCACAACATTATTATGATGTAAACTAGGTAAAGAGAATAAAATATCAAATGACTGAAACATTCAAATGCACCTGCTAGATCTTGCTACAAACAGCATGCTGTCATCAGGAGTTTATTGTAAACACATACAACCTACATATATGATATATCACAGGATGCATGAATCCAGAGGACTAAACTTCCACATGGACCCAACAACAGACCAATCATTTCTGCCCTAATCACCAACACGAGCTTGAATCATGAAACTTGCAAAAACACGAGCTTGAATCACCTTGCTGTTGGGTACGTTCAAAGATAATGTAGGCCAAGATCTCCAACGCAGCTACCACAACCGCATCTCAAACCGATCTGTCAAGAAGAAGAGGACAGGAAGGGATCAAGAACAAGCAGCAGGATTCGTTCCCCATTCAAGAACGTGGGAGCAATCGTCCATACCTGGGTCGGTCCTGATGGTGGAGAGGCCATGCCCGCGCAAGGAGTAGCTGAAACCTCAGATCGGGTGATGAGGATGTTGAAAAGGCCGCCCGCCGCCCTCTCCAGTGGCGCTGTAGGACCCTCGACGTGCCCCGTTGTCGGAGAGGGTCTTGGACGGCGACGGCAGATCGATGGCACCAGGATGAGGAGCTCACGCGAGCGGCGGCGGCGGCGACTCCTATCCTACGACTACGAGCCGGTCGTGTGTACCACGATCCGTGAAGGCCCTGCCTCCGATCCAAGGGGCCGAGACTCGTTTAAGATCCACAGGCCGCGATTCGATCCCAGTCTAGAATCCAGCCCTGGTAAGATACAGTCCGATCCAACTCGACTTTTTTCGAAGCTAGCCCACAAGCAATCAAAAAAATAGGCCCATGAGTTGGGGTCTCCATTCGGCCCGTGGATTCAGACGATCCATTCCCAGGGCTACATACACCATCGTACGTTATCTACAGTTGACCATTCTTATCCAGAACTCATATCCCTATCAGTCGAGCGGGAGGTCTTAAGCATTTATATCACTCTGAGCACGCGAATTGAGGGTGCTTATAGCTTCTATAGGGTACGTGTCCACTATATTCAAGTTCTCAATTTATTATTAGCATGTGGCTTGTATTTTTATGAATTTATTATTAAATTTAATGAAAAAAATATTTTAATGGCAAGCGACGTCAACGAAACGTTTGTGTTGACGTCATTAATTTTGAGATTTTTTTATCAGTCCAATTCAGCTCTCCAATTCGTATGTGTGTTTACATGGGTACGTAGGATGTGCATGTTTTTCATTGAGGTTAGTGTATGTCCATGTAGGTGATGCTCGTCGACTTCCAGGCACTTACGATGATTTTCTTATTAATTTCAAGATTTATCGATTTAGCTCAATTATAGAACTAGGATGTTCATGTTCATGTGCGTATCATAAGATCAATCTTATTTCTCGAGAAATCAATTAATACATCAGTTTGATTAGATTGATAAAATTAGTATCTATAACTGATTTTATTATCATAAATAATAGTATTTTTAAATATATTTGATAATTGGACCATGCATAGGAAAGAAAAGTTTTCCAATTCTTTTGCATCGGCGGCAGTTGCTTTCAACCCTGGAGGCTAAGAGCGTTACTACTTTGATTTGACCTGGTGGATTGCCCCAAATTTTTACAATTTGACCCTTTTTTTGAATTATTTTTACGTTTGGACCCCTGGAGGAACTATTCTCAGAAATGGACCCTGGGGTCGGCGCCATGCCCCACGGCGCCGAGGTAAGACAGCTCGACGCCATGTCCCACGGCGCCGAGCTTTGCGACCAGAACCAACATGACAGCCGACGTGGCAGGGAGGTCGGCGCCGTGGAGCACGGCGCCGAGCTATGAAATACACAAACACATGTGTAGTTCAGTTGATTGAGACTTGAGGTGTTGAACCTTTAGTTGTGGGTTCGAACCCAGATCTATACATTTTGCTATGTTTTTAAGCAATATTTTTTATAGAATACATTTTGTTTATAATTATGAATTAATTTTAATTATAAGTAAGTATAATATTTTTATATGATGTATTTATTTTATTTAATTATTCTAATTCTGTTCAGCTTTCCAAACAGCCGGGAGAAAATACTGCAGCGTGCCAGGAAACAAATCATAAAATGCAAAGTTGCTATACGTGATATTATTCGCCAACTTGGTTTGCATACTTCGACTGGGAGTGTTGATGACCCAGCAATGCCTCCAGATCAGTCTACCAATCCCGAACATGTATGTATATTATCAAGTGAAGGTCAGATGTTCTACTTCATAGGATCTATCAACTGATAAATTGTCAATATTTATTTTGCTAGACCATGTGCTCAGCTTGCAAGTCTCATGAATCATTTCCCAGCAACAAATTTATCTTCTGCGAAGGGCCCTGCAAAAGGGCATATCATGAGAAATGTTTGGAACCTCCCTCAAACAAAAGCGGTAATTATTTCTTGTTTTACTTCCAAATATGTGGCTTTTTATTTGTTTGACATGGTTATTTGTTGAGTTTAAAGCCTAACAGATTTGTTTTGAACTCCCTACCTCTCTTCCTTGAAAACTTTGTTTCAGACTTTCATGCTTTTTTTTTGTGCTTAGTGTAATAATATCGTTACATGTGTATGTCAAAACAATGCCTATTTTATTTGTTGAGTGGTAAAAGTTATAAGGCTAATTTTCCATTCATATAAAAATATTATACTTACTTATAATTAAAATTAATTCATAATTATAAACAAAATGTATTCTATAAAAAATATTGCTTAAAAACATAGCAAAATGTATAGATCTGGGTTCGAACCCACAACCAAAGGCTCAACACCTCAAGCCTCAACCAACTGAACTGCCATGTGTTTGTGTATTTCATAGCTCGGCGCCGTGCTCCACGGCACCGACCTCCCTGCCACGTCGGCTGCCACGTTGGTTCTGGTCGCAAAGCTTGGCGCCGTAGGACATGGCGCCGAGCTGTCTTACCTCGGCGCCGTGGGGCATGGCGCCGACCCCCAGGGTCCATTTCTGGAAATAGTTTCTCCAGGGGTCCAAATGTGAAAATAATTCAAAAAAAAAGGCTAAATTGTAAAAATTACGGGTGGATTGCAACGTACGATACGACGTTATAGGGAGCGTGATATAATTTGGTATTTGAAGGAAGGATCGAATTGGCGCATGTGTCACCATGAGCGAAAAATGCGAATTGGATTTGTGAAATAAAGCGTGACAGCGACTAAAGTGATTGAATTGAATTGGGAGAGATCCATGTCACATTGCATGAGTCAAAAAGATATTGAAAAAGAAGGCCACACTCAATTGCGACGTGCTCTCTCTCTCTCTCTCTCCTAGCTTAGAGATGGGTAGGCCTGTGCATTTGAGCAACATATGAACACGCGATCGTTTTAGGGCCCATACATGAAACATGCATGCATGGATCTGCTGTAGCAAGTAACAGTATTGCCGTTGAGCATGCACGGACGCGCGCATGGGCAAAGCTGAAAACTGATCAATGTGCATGCATGCTCACTGATCAATGTGCAGTGGAATGCTCAGATCAAATGTGCAGAAACAAACACGGACGCGCGTGCCTTTATTATAGTCAAAATGTCCACAAGCACATGAAAACATGCACGGATCAGCCATGCGTGTATGCTTTCTTTTATATATTTATTTAGAGCTCGTTTGGTACAAGCTCTGCAATCAAGCTGTTTTTTTTAGAAAATAGCTTCATGAGCAACTCTCTAGGTGAAGCTAAGCTATTTTAAAAAATATGTTTGGCAAAACAGCTTCACCAAAACTTTATGCATGGATATGAGAGAGAAAAGGGGGAGAGAGCTGTGATAAGCTATTATTTTCAGCTTCATTCCACTTCGTATCTTTATGAGAGGAGAAAAAAAAAACAGCTTCATGGATAAAGCTGTTTTGGAAAAAAGTGTTTGACAAAAAAACAACTACTTATAAGCTGTACCAAACATGCCCTTAATATAATCTCGGTTCGTAACCGACTGATATATATCCGAAAAATGCTACGGTACACTTTTTACTTCCTAGGAAGTAATATCTTAAATGAATCTGAGTCATTGATTTTTTTTAATTTTTTTTAATTAATTAATTAGAAAAGGAAAATATTCTCAGATCCTCTAATCATGCGAGGCATTCATGGTTGGCATGCGACCCCTTCCTTATTCTTACGCATAGATGCATTCTTTTTTTGTGCGATTGTTTGTCACGTCTTTTTCTTCATGGCTAAAATAAAATGACAACTATATTATCATGTCATGATGCGTATTAACCTATCATATTATAA
>CM039121.1:44076007-44148507 GCA_022036555.1 Microstegium vimineum | reverse complement strand
ATTCATACACAGCCATAGACCGTGTATACGCACATATACCATATACGCCCATGAACAGGGGTTGTCACATCAAGTATGAGTAGTATGTACTCATACTCCTCTTAACATGACACGTACGCCGTTGTTCTCTGCCCACACATATTGTCACGTTGTTCTCTGCCCCCACGTACTATACATACTAACATTAAACGGCATGATGTATCTGCTATTCTGCTCATACTCTATAAACATGTATATATAGTTTCATACTCGTAAACGTTGACGACGAGTATATGCATGGGCGGATCTATATACTAGACTATGGGTGCATCTGCACCCACAAAATTTTGAAAAAACAGTAGAAGTGTCTAAATTTTCACCATATTTGCACCTATATAATAAAAAAGTCTATGCACCCATAAGGCAAACGTATCCCTCTCGAATTTGCTCTAGCTCCGCCACTGTATATGTACATACTACTCCTGCCATGCATACTCGATTGGAAAATGTATGTACTCATACAGTACTTTATATGCATACTTTCATCAATCATATATATATATATAATATATTATATATATATATATATATATATAATGTTACGTATGTGCTCATACTCTCGCGCATATATACACATATATACATGTAAAAACTAGAGATAAGGTCTATTTGGGATTGGTCCGCTTCACGTTTTTCAACTCTGTTCCACGCTTTTTAGCCAAACGCTTTCAGCTCCACGCACACAGCTCCAGAAAAAAAAGTGGAATTGTGAGAGCACATAAAGAGATGCTCCACAAAAACCTAGAGTTCGTGGAGCTGCTCTACAGTGAAGTTTGTGGAGCAGAGTTCGTGGAGCAGAGTTCGTGGAGCAGTCCCAAACAGACCCTATATGGGCGCCGGCGTACCTTGCTTGATCCAGGAGAAGCCTTGAATCACGGGGACATAACAATAAATATATTTATTTAAATAGTTTCTTAACTAGATGGGATCTGTTCGTTGCATGCCGAACTACACCAGATAAAATTGGATTCCAACCAAACCCGTTAGCGGAGGTAACTGGCTGCGCCCCCAACGTTTCCGTTAGGTACGCCGTCCCTCGACCCTTGCATGTGTATACTTAGATGCAGGAGTAGTTATAAGCAGGAGTATAAAAAAATCACCCTATATATATAGAACTGCGCTAATTAGTACCCTGGTTACCGAATATTATTCAGTACCCGAGTCTTCCGACGTTCGCAGGATCCGCCCGACTCACACCCGACGACCCCATGCCGGTTTTTTCGAGCACCCGCCTCCACGATCGGCGCCTGTCTGTTATCTAGCTGGTTTTTTTTTTCAGCGTTCTAGCAGTTATCCAGCCGGTTTATTTTTTTTCTAATTTCTGGCAGGTAGATCGGGAGTACTGGTTTTATTTTTTGGGTAAACCAGTGTTAGGAACATGGATGACCTTTACCATATGGATAAAAATAAAATTTAATTTCCTAGAGAGACCGAAAAAATAAACTTGTGGTTGTATGGAGTTTTATTGTTCAAAAGTGTTCAATTATAAAGATTTAACTATAATTTTGTATTTTGTATACATGACTTTAAGGATAAAGGTGTTGTTCTATGAAGGGCGCCATACAATATTTGTTAAATTATCTATATCTATATCTAATACTAAAGAGGCAAAATTTCAGCCTATTTTTTTCGTCCATCCATTCTTTTGTTCATCCCTTCCTCTAACTACCGAACAATTTATCTAACATGATACATAGTCCAATTCCAAAAAACAATACAGAGTCCAATACCAAAATAGATTGTAGTACGTGAAAGAAAAATTGGAAAGGAAAAAGAAAGTAACAAGAGGAAAGTGTGATATGGAATCCAATGCCAAACCGTATTAGGTAACTTGGAAAAGAAAAAGAAAGTAAGAAGAGAAACACACGGCAGGGACAGAAATCAAGTGCAACATGGAAAAATAAAGCAAGGGTAGCATACGGACACTGTGGGGAGAAAACCCCTAAAAAAGTCTAGCTCATGTGAATTAAGATTCTTTTCTGTGTGATTTAATATTAAGGAAATATCTGTCTTATTTTATTCTTTTCTATTTAAATTAGGATTTCTATTCAGAAAGGAAATGTGATACGGAATCCAATTCCAAAACTTATTGGGTTGTTTAAAAAAATAGTAGCACGTGAAAGAAAAATTGGAAAAAAAAGTACAACCAGAGACAAAAATCAAGTGCAACTCGGAAAAATAAATCAAGGGAGCATAAGGACACAACAGGGATAAAATCACGTAAAATGTCTAGCTCATGTAAATTAGGATTCTAATTCTGCGTGGTTTAATATTAAGGAAAGATTTGTCTTATTTTAATTCTTTTCTATTTGAATTAGGATTTTTATTCAGATTATTCAGAATAAGTGTATCTATTTGCATTAGAATTCCTAGCTATTCAAGTTATAAAAGTCGTGTGTACTCTCATGTCTTTCTATCTTATCTTTGCTATCTATATCAAATGTTATCGTCTTATACACCTATAATTGTCTCGCTACGTAGAATTGCCTCGATGCCACTGCTCTTTTTCTACTGAATATGGACGGAGTCCTAGTCCTTCCTACTTCCACGCTGTCACCAGCCACCTCCAGTAGTGAGGTCGCTATGGGAGGAGGATCCGGCTCCTCTGGTGAGGTGGTGGCACGACTGCGATTTAAGGTGTTGATCTCGGTCAGGGACACCAGCAAATTTCAAATTAGAGATCTAATTATATTAGTGTCTGTCCATGACATAGACTCGAGCTATACTCATGTGAGCTAGATAGCGCATATACAACAATGATACAAGTTTGATTCCAAAATATATTAGAACAAAGATACAAATCCCGATGCAACACACGGGCACTTTTGCTAGTTTTTCTAATGCACCAAAGGGCGATATCAACACTTTTTACCAGCTACGTTTCAACAACAGCAAACACATAGAGACACATACCCATCAAGTGGTCTATGTATAAAAATCACGCCCAGTGTATATGAACATGCGCCCAAGATTCTTTATTACATTACTATAAACAGAAAGTTCGAAGTGCACGGCTACTTAAAGCTACAACACTAATCAAGGCATAAGAATTTATTGTCCAGTGAGCTGTGCATATCAGCATATGCCACAGACTGCTCCACGAGGCAAAGTTCAAGGCTTCTCCTAGTAAACCTTGGTCCTGTTTAAGCCACACAAGGAAAATGTGAGTGGTTTAGGGTTTAATTTGAAAGCACCACAAAATAGCTCAATCAGCATATTGTTGCTTCGTCTAGAAAAATACAAGTGAAAAGCAACATACCTGTATATTACCCAAACAATGTAGATCTCATTGGGTGTCATTGTGCAGAATGGAATGTTGCCAATCACGGTACCCTGCTATTACATGCTTGCGCGATACAACATAGCCAACACTACAGAGGAAATCCTTTTTGGATTCCACAGTGAGTGATCTTGTAATGCATCTCGAGACAACTGCTAGCTGCTGATGTTGAGGCCTCCACACTCAATATTCATATGTAGGGAGGCGCCGATGCTAGATTTGGTGTCTTGGGTGCTGAATAGCCTATTCAGCATTCAGAAGCCCTTTGACCAAATTTACTTCTAACCACAAACTTTCATTGTTTGAACAACAAATAATGTTTCTAGCCACCTACTGTCAACGATGTTGAACACATCACCATTGGTTTTCCATTGGAACCATCAGTGATGGGTGCACAGTCATATACCATATTTGCACTTATTCAAGCTAAACCGGTCCGATCAAAGAACAAAATTTTCTCATTCTTCTCTACATTGTTTCAGACTTCTTTCCTATAGCTTATTCACTATTGCTATTGAAAGATGGCTAGATTGAAACCGGCAACGATATCTTGTTCCGTACTAGGACACTACTACCTAAATGATTTGTAGAGGTGGCTACAAAGACTATGGAGGCAGCTGGTCCAGTTACCTCTAGGTTTCCATCTCTATGAGGTGGGTTTTCAGCTGCCTCCAGAAATTTAGTTTGTAGGTATGGCTTCAAAATATCGCCGCTTCTACAAATCATTTTTTGGAAATCATAAATTAGGTTAAAAATAGCAAAATGTTTTTATCATCCGGTGAGGCTGCCACAAAGAAGAAACGCATTTATGCAGTATCATGTCACAAGATTTTTCACACGAAATATGCATAAACCCACGACATAAAGCCTCTTGTGTTCCTGTCTTGACCACTACACCCCCAAAGTCACATGTGACTTAAGGGCACAAGAAAAATATATTTGACCAAAAAGTATTAATTCTAGCATATAGATAAATGATGGTAGTATTTTATTTTCCTATGTAAATTGAAAGAAGTGAACAGGAAAGGAGTAAATATTTTCTATTTCATGTAGAGGAAATACTTGGACATGTTTACTTAACTAAGAATTTTTGTCTTTCTCAGGCTCTGTATAGTTATTCTTTTATCTATTTCATTTTCCTCTCTTAGTTTGTATAATTGTATAGTTGTTTCCTGTTCTTATTTTAATAAAATTCTTACAGTGGGGCCTCCCTGCTGTATTTACGATAAAGAAAGAAAGATTAGTCAAATGGATCACAAAATAAGAAGCAAATCACTGTTGTGAACAACTCTTTATTCTAAAGGGAAAAAAAAGAACATGATATATCAGAACTGAGTGTTTGTACAGAAACGTATTTCATTTTTGTACTGAAGCATTCCCAAGTGGCCAATAGGTAGAAGATAAAATAATATGAGTAGCAGTTCATTAGATTAAACAAGCAAAAGAGGATTAGAAAAACAGGACACGAGATCAGGTCTCATAAATCTTGACTGATTTTTTTATAAAAAACAAGTAATAAGATGCACAACTAAACTCAAATGAAAAATGCAGACAAGAATTCCGGCTCCTCGTCAATCCTCGCTATACAACCTGTAGTAAACTATGAATGATAAATATAAATAAGGAATATGTAAGTAAGCTAAACAATTTGTAGGCTCATTTCACACAAGGAAAAAGACAGAATAGAAGTACCGAGGGAAGCAGAGAAATTTGAAGCTGGTACTAAAAACTAAACATCAACATCATCCAAATTAAGGGAATATGTTAGGACCAAACTAAGCACCTGAAATCACACCTTTTTTTCATGAATTGACAAGAAATAACAACGAAAACACCTATTTGATGACCATACGATTTTTAAATCTTAACAACAAAAGTTCAACTTTTAAACCACACTTAATCCTGAGCTGGATCAACAAATATTTATGACCAAATCTACTATTATTATAAAATTCATTTGCCATAATAGAGTACATTGTTGAGCAGAGAAAAATTCTTCTGTCATGCATCATTAAAAAGGTAAGACCATACCAACCACCACTCAAAAAAATATTTGACCAAAAACATTAATTCTAGCACATAGCTAAATGCAAGGAGCAGTATCCGAAGCTCTGAACAAATTGTATGTTGCCTCATCTCTTGGCTTGCAAGCCAATCCCATTCAACGTTTACCTTAGCATGCTTCAAAATTAATATTTTGCTAAATAAAACATTAACTTTTATTTTGGCCGTGCAAGAATTTTCAGGTGGATTATTAAAAAAACAGTTCGACAAAAATAAAATATCCAATCACTTCAACCATTCAATTTATGAACCCTAAAATTTCAACCATGCAACCATTCACTTCGCCATGAGTAACAGAAAGTTGTAACACAAAATAATTGTCAGCTGAGACAAACTCACCTTGCTTCAATTGAAGAGGAGCTGCTGGCTGTGACCCACGCCGAGAATCGAACACTCACTGGGAATGCATCCTGCAGTCAAATCATCAAATCGGAACAAGAAGAAGAAGAAGATGGTGCAAACGATGAGATGTGGAAGGGGATCTGGAGGAGGAGCACCTGGATCTGCCAGACGAGTCGCCACTCCTTTCTCCGGGAGTTCATGATGGGAGCTAACGGTGAGTCATGGGCCAACACGAGAGGCTGCTAATGAGGCAAGGTGCGGCGAACTCACCGATGCCGAACCCGACAGCAACCGTCGGTGCCGATCCTCAACTGGGCCTTCAAGACCGTGGCCGCGACCAATTGCGACGACAAACGGAGGGGGTGAGAGGAGGGGGAGGGAGACGGAACCAGGAGGGCCCTCGACGGCGGCAAAGCCAGAAAGTAAGAGGACGACCACGACGGCCGCGACAAGCAGAGCTTGGGCATCGGGGACGAAAGTAACCGTGCACCATGAGCCTACGACCCAGCGAGATCTAAAACCGAAAAAAGAAGGTGCCGCAAAAATAGATTGAAAGAAATGGATGCGGGGCTGGGCTGGTTGAGTCGGACCGGCCGGGGGGATGGGTCCGTTGTTCTCCGCTACATGGGCTGGCTTGGGTACTAAATATATATATAGTATTACTATATTGTACCTGGCTACTAAATAATATTTAGTAGCCGAGCTCAGCCATCGCGCCGCGCTACGAGAGCCAAACCCGCCCGGCCTGTTAGCTTTTCCTCCCCTACCCACGGCCCACCTACTGTTTATTCTTTTTTTTTTTTGCGTTTTCAATATTCACGAATAGATCGTGGGGAGACCTTGAGACGCCGGTTTATTTTCCCCGCTCCCGTCGCAGGAGCCCGGATCGCCGCTCCAGCCTAGATCGTCGCCGCCCTACCTGCGCGCACGACCTCAGCTCGCCGGCGCACATCCTCAGCTCACCACCGCCCCTGCTCCCTGGTTCGGCTCCGGCGACCTCGCCGCACTTTGGCCCGTGGCTGCCGCCCACACTTGGCCTCGTCACCTCGCGAGCCCAGCGGCATCGTCGTCTTCCTCTCACCCCGTGAGTTCGCCGCTGCCACGGGCCGAGGTCGAGAAGGCTCAGGTGACTGTGGCCACCGACGGTGAGCTTGCTTCATTCGGCACTTCTGACCTCACCTTTCCTCGCCAGACCCTCTCGCCCCTAGCACGCTGCCAGAACGGCATTTCTGAAGCTTCTCCACTCGGATGGAATCCACCAATATCCATCTTAATCCCTTTGAGCATCACCTTTTGTAGCTAGGTTGACTTAAATCGGTTTTAATATTAGGTTCCATGATTTTGGCACTGATTGTGCGCATAAAGATTATTTTTTCTATTTAGATTTATTTCCATTTTTTTTCTTTTCTTCTAGTCTAGTCCGTTTGTGCTAGTCCTTAACGTCCCCGTCGCCGTCGCTGTTGTTCCCGCTCAACCTGCGTCGCCGTCGTTCCCCGCTATTCAAGCTTCAACCCCCCTCGTCGGTCCCCATTGGTTGCCATGGGTACTGTTTCTGTGCTTAAAGTTCGATTCATCTATTACGATTTCGTTTTCTTTTGTTTTTATACATTATAGTTTTGATAAGAATTATGCACCCACATGCTTTGTAATCCCATTTTAATTTATTAAATGATTCCGCACTTATGTAATTTGTTCCTTATAACTATATACACTGATTTATCTTATCACTACATTTTTAGTTTGTTGGTGTAATTATAATTTAGCAAACGATTTCTATATATTGTGCAAATGCAGATCGTCAGTCATTGCCATCGGACGATATTCATACTCCAAAAGGTTCTGGATCATCAACTAAAAGGTTTTGGTTCACACCCCTTCCTCTTTTAGCTATCGTATTTTATTCATATTTTAATAGAATGCTCTTTTTTCATAATTATCCAGTTGCATGCATTGAATTCACAATTGAAACTGTTGATCATTCAAACGTGGTACGTTAAATAGTCTTTTACACAATGTCTTTAGATTTCGAATAGAGTTAGTTGATAAGATGCCTGACAACCCATGGGAGCGCTTACCAAATTTCTCTTGTATTTGGTCTGTGCGCGCACGACCCATGGGAGCGCTTGTATTTGAGTGCGCTCAATAGCGGTCAGTACATGTATTTGTATTGACCTTTTATCTCTAGGACGATTTTTATGTGATTATTTACTATTTAGGTATGAGATCCCTTTGCGACAAGACGAGAGGTTACACTCATATGCTTCGGATCTAGGAAATACAGGTGCAAAGGGGAATGATTGTATTAAAATGTTAATTACTTGCAATATAGAGTTAGTATTTTCTAGATGAATAGACAAAATTAGATACATTCTTTTACACCTTACCTAAATACCTAATATCTTTTATGACTCTTTTTATATAAAATAAAAAATATATTGCATGATCTTATGCATGGAGACATAATTAGACAAAAATTTAATATATATTTTACTTTTTGGTATCCTAAATTACTGATTTTCTTTTCATTGCACTTCGGCTTGTCCTTTTGTCAATTAACAATTTCCATCTTTTTCTTAAAGCTCACAGGAATTTTCAATCTTTAAAATCATCTACCTTTCCCACACCACTGTTAATATGTTCATCTTTGCTGTTTTTTATTTTTCCTGTTTCTTCCTTTCGGTGTGCAGATGCAACGCCTTCCCCTTGTAAGCAGCCTTCGATAGCAGCTACTTCCCGCGACCATTCACAGAGAAGGTACTGTTTCCGCACAAATCTTGCTTACCAAATTTCCCACCAATATGGCATATCAGCGTACTCTTTTTAATTTGTATATTGTGTCCAAACATGCTCTACAAAAATCTTCTTTTTTGTATCCATTATGTAACCATACTCCTGGTTTTATATGTTCCCTAAAAGTTAATGGATCATTTTTTCCTTTTCGATGCAAGCTGCTCAGCGTGTTGTTAATAGGGTGCCAAGTAACCTGAAGAGGATGGTTTTTGAGATCTCGCAGGCGAGGTTCATACGTGTTCCAATTTATAATAATATGCTACTAATGTCATGTATCGCTTATTAATGTTAATTCTTAGAATGTGTTTGTGGCCTTTTTTAGGTTCGAGCATTGTATTCGACGAGACCATGTTTTGCCTTCTACAACTGATCATGATAGTGATGATGACTTCATGCCTTTTCCCAACACCCGTTCATCCCCACACATGTCCAAATCTAAGAACGTTGGTCCAAGGAAGTATAGGTAAACACAAACAGGATTGTCGACTGGTCAATGTATAGAGATGTAGACCATTTATTTTTTAGAGAACAAGAATCTTCTATCCTAGCAATTCGACCGTACCAACCCTAGTTCAATGCTAATTACAATGTTAATTAGTTGCAATATAGAGTTAGTATTTTCTAGATGAATAGACAAAATTAGATACGTTCTTTTACACCTTACCTAAATACCTAATATCTTTTATGACTCTTTTTTATATAAAATAAAAAATATATTTACATCATCTTATGCATGGAGACATAATAAGAGAACAGTTTAATTTATATTTTACTTTTTGGTATCCTAAATTCCTGATTTTCTTTTCATTGCATTGCACTTTGGCTTGTCCTTTTGTCAATTAACAATTTCCTTCTTTCTCTTAAAGCTCACAGAATTTTTCACTCTTTAAAATCATCTACCTTTCCCACACCACTGTTAATATGTTCATCTTTGTTGTTTTTTATTTTTCTTGTTTCTTTCTTTTGGTGTGCAGATGCAACGCGTTCCCCTTGTAAGCAGAGCCTTCAATAGCAGCTACTTCCCGCGACCATTCACAGAGAAGGTACTGTTTCCGCACAATCTTGCTTACCAAATTTCCCATCAATATGGCATATCAGTGTACATATATCAAATTTGCACTAGGAGATCATAAACGGAAATGTGAACCCCTTGATGAAGAGATGCTTCTTCATGATACTCTGCAACAGGCTTCTTGGAACTAATGTTGTGTTCCTTCTTGATGAGGTGCAGCAATTTTGGTTCCATGCTAAGTTCTCGAAAAAAATTCCATTCAAATTATTTATGAGATTTATTTTTAGAGATGCAGGCTTGATTTGTGTTTGGTATATTGACTCTTAGTTTGATAGCTTCGTCCCATTTTGTTTGATATTTCCTAGGATCGATGATCACAATGTTTACAAACTCTTCATCAACTAGACATTTCATCCTTTTATCTGCATATATCTTATTATGCTTAGCTCTATTGCAGATTGCAAAATACATCTTGGTCTATTGCATTTGGAAGATTACATGCTCCTCGTTATTTGAATGAAATGATTTTGATTTCAGCTATCTTTTTTTATGCAATTTTTGTGACCTTAAATGTATGTAGGTGCTATCCTTTTCCTATTCCAGCAAACTACAATGTTAATCGACTGGTATGAGCTTTTGGTATGAACTGATGTTTTGTCAAATGATACAGATCCCCATCCTATTTTTAAAATCCACTTTTCTCTGAATATTATTGGTTACGCTTCCTCTGGTTGGAGCTAATATTTTCATCATTGTTATTTATCCTCTTTTCTTTGTCTTTGTTTTTTCTGCAGATCCCACTTTGGTACTAGCGCAACCACTTGTGGTGCAATATCTTTCACTTACTGACCATCAAATACATCTATAAGATATATTTAATTGGCTGGTCTCGATAGGGCAGTGCCAAGAGAAGCCACAATCTTGCCACCTTGGTAAGTTCTATTTCTCATGTACTATGTTCCTAGTTAGACCTTATGCTAGTTATTGCTCATTGCAGTTAATTCTAAAAATGCTGCACTGATGTGAACAGTTCTATGTCTCCTGTTTACTGAATTGGGCTTAGTCCACCAATGTATATTCATGGCCTCCCTTTGTCATGTTTTCTCCATCATGTCTGATTGGATCAAGATCTTTTGCTTGTGCTCATCTTCATGGCTCCATGCTATTCTGTCTCAGTTTTCCCTGCTTGCCTATATTTTCTTCTTTTCCTCTTGATAACTGTACATCTCATTTTCACTTTTGCTATGCAAGATATGAACATGGTAAACAAACTAGGTTCCTCTCTACAATGCTCAAAGGCTAGTATTCTTGAAGATGTCAACATCACTATGCTGGCGTTCCTAGTTGCCATGCTATCATTCTTATTTTACCTAATGTTCATATGGTTTACGTGATATTTTAAGCATCTTATATTCTTATTAAATGTGTCCTTCATCCAATTTGTGACACTGCAGAAGAACCATCAACGCGTACTACTACCACTAATTGCGATGGTAGCGGGTAATAGAAGGTAATCCATTGATAGTTGCAATGGAATCTATTTATCAGAAGCTAAAGACTCTTTGTAATTCTTTAGGATTCTTTATGAATCTCTATGATTCCAGCTAATGGAGTTTTTATGGTTGACTATACTTGTTCTTCACTGGCAAAAGAAAGTTTTGGAAAGACTACTATTATGGTAAAATCAAGAATTGTATGGTTCATCGGCTTATCAGACCGCTGATGTGAATGGTTTCTTTGCTGGGTTTTCTTTGCACTCATAAGACACTGTTTACTTACATAGCCCAAATCTGAAGCTTCTTTTGCATGTCTTTGTTTATTTTTAGGAATTGTCAAATTCTTACTCCCTGTGTGCTTCAGGGCTGCTAGACTACTTTAGCTTTGGATATAAATAATGTGATTTGGGTGGTACAAGTATGCCATTATGTTAAGCTCTTCTGTTTTTTTTTGTATTTTTTCGCTTTATGTATCCTTTTTATCTCATTTGCATGTCAATTTTGCCCAGAAAGTATTGATAATTTCACCCACATAGTTGGTCGTGCGGTACAATACGTTATTTTCCTTTGTGACAGAGTATGTACGTACCGTGCAACTCAATTTTAAATTAATACATTCCTTTTACCTTTTATGAAGTTATGCAAACCAGTGGTCCTTTTTATACATGAAAGACCATTGAAAAAAATAAGAAACTGAAGATGAACATGCACAGTGCCAGTGGGAACAAGGGAAGTATGATGATGCGGACAATGCCATCCCATCCCTCACATCTATTGTTGAAGAAGTAGCTTCAGAACCTGTGGTTCACAAGGATAAAAGTTTGTTCCGTCTCTCTTTTTATGTTGCTCATAATTTGTATGAAGGATGTGAACTTTGTACATCAAAAACTTGGATTAGTTGCTGATTCAATATTTAATTCACTGTTGTTGATTGAAATTTATTGTTGTCTGTGGTATCCTAGACAACAACGGAAATTGCAGCGGTGGTTTTGATAACGAATTTTTATAGTTTTCAAGTGATTCATAAGGATTTCTGCAGTAGACACAACAAATAAAATTGATTAATTAAGAAACTTTCATTTGAAATTATAACAGTTTACGATCTAGGCAAGAATTCTATTATCTCATCTATCTCGCCCATAATATCTTTTTAGGAATATCGAATTCCGTTATTATAAAATGTCTAAACCACAAATACCTATACAGATGTATATAGTATCGACAAGGTGGCTAAAAGTAGAAACCGGCACATAGCCCCCAAAAAAAAAACCCCGGCATGGCTCAGAAGTCAGAACCCATGTCACAGGAAAAAAAAGTCGCAAAAAAACGGCATGGCTCACGTCACTTAAGCACTGCAAAAAAACAAAAAAAAAACGAGCAACAGCAGTTGGCACGGTTTTGATGGTACGTGCGGCCGCTACGGCCTACTGGGCAGGATGCAGGCGGGGTCAGGGAGGGACTCCCGAGAGGCTGGCTTGGCTCGGTCGGATGTGTGCTCGGGTACCAAATTATTTGGTACCCAGGGACTGATTAGCGCAGCCTATATATATATATCTTATTTCCAGAGAAAGGTGCATCCGGATTTGATTTGACTAAACAGTGTGCTCGCTACTAGGAATGGTGGAGTCCTAGAACAAAACTGAAGGAAAAAAGACAATTTCACCAAATAAGAAACCAGATATGATCGATGCTACTGTCCACACAGCCCAATATGGATGCGGCCCATGGGCCAACAAACCTAATGCAAGACCATAAAAATGTGTTATAAATTTTAGTGTTATAAATTGTCTCAAGAAAGTATTAATTAATTTCTCCATAAAAATGGGATCATATAGCAAGGCAAGGATGGAGGATTTTGCAAAACCCGAGCTCATTATGTGCACAGGTTCTTTAAGGCAAAATACCTTCCCAGCGTAGGAGACAGGAGTAGATTCAGAACGACAATGGAATTTGTAAGCGCTTCAACCGAGATTGGCAGGCAATATGGTCATTAATCAATACATTATCCAGAGCGAAGATGACCATTATTCTGTTTGCCCTGTAAGAATTACATTGTGATACAAAGTAGTGCCAACCATATCCAACAGAACGAAAATGTCAGTTGGGACCAAATGATAGTCAAGTTTACAACAGAACAGTCTAATCTTGTACTGTCATTTGTATTCTTGGAAGTTGACATGGCCAGTGGCTTGCGCATGTTCGACGGCCTCCTGCATTGCGCACAGACAGAATGCAACATTCAGTACAATGGTATTTGCAGATTTGGTTGGAAGTTGAAACCTTTTGTGTTTTATAAGAGCCTCGCCTTTTGACCGATGACGCCGATCTTGCACACTCCACAGCGCAGAGTGAAGTTTGCGGTGTCAGTATAGCTCCTCTTCGTACATGTTGCATGTCAAACAAAACAAATGGGAAACACTATCATAAACAGGGAAGTTGACAGGTGATGAACAGACTGTTCAAATGACTAAGGTTCAGTACCTTTGTGCCTCCCTCGCTAAGTTGAGGGCAAGGCCTTCTGCTGGACCAATGGAACGGTTATCATTGACAGGGAAGATTGTCTGGTCAAATTCTTCTGGTGCTCCTTTGATATGAACGTTAGTTCATAACCGGGGATAAAGGGATAATTAGACCTTATGCTTTGCCTAGAGCTTGAGGCCTTATGTTTTGCCTAGAGCTTAGGAGATTGAGGGGGACTAGATTATTTCTTCATAATTCATTGCTTCCTTTCTATTGTGCCTCATGGGCTGATTATAAAGGGTACATAGGACTAATACCTCTTGTGCCTAGACAATATGGTACTATTCCTATTTCCTCTAATATAAATAAATAACTAAGAGAGACACTAATTAATACTAATGGGCTTAAGGCCCAACTAGGACAACCGGGCCTGGCAGCCTGTTGGCTGCCCATGACATCTCCCCCGCCCTCGGAGACCCAGCTCGTCCTCGAGCTGGATAGTTGCCACGGACCTATTTGACGCAACATAGGGTTAAATCTTTTACATCTCGGCTTACCTTTGTTATTGAAATTAAAATTAGAAATAAATTTGAAACTAAAATATAAATTTGGACGACAGCTACGTGCTCGTGTCCTCCTGGATCCCAAGGAAAGAACCCAACAGCTAGCGTCACGTCGGCCAAAAAGACGAAGATGTAGCTGCTGACAGGTCCGCTAGGCGCCTGAACAGATGAGATGTTGCGTTGCTATGGTTGTTGCCGGAAGACACCAGACCTGGAACTCTGCAGTGAGGACAGGCGGGCTTGTGTGGTCAAACCTGCTGGCTGTGATTTTCCATTGCGCCGTCGTGAGTGCCATGCGCAACGTACGAACCTTGCGCCGGACAAGAAAACCTCGCACAGTTGCTTGTAGACGCACCGCTGCTTGCTCCTCTGATGCTTTTGCTGCACGAAGAACATGCACTCGACGGCGTGCCAGGAGTCCCTGTGCTGCTGCCTGGAGGCGTACAGCCGCCCGGCGTTCACGGTCCTCCTTGTCCTTCGCCTCGAGACGCGCCCTGAGGCGATCCAGTTGTGTGGACACCTCAGCAAGGATGCGCAGGCTGTTGTCGACGCCAAGGGTCACCCGAGATAGCAGGTCGGGGTACGGAGTCTGTTTGAAGCGCAGGCGCAGGAGCTCGGTGAAGCGACGCCACGGCGGGGTGCTTGCGTCCTCCTGGACTTGGAGGAACCAAACCCGGGCGTCACCTTCCAACTTGCGGGAAGCCATCCATACCTTTTCTTCCACCATGATACGCTCTCGGCGGAAGTAGAACTCGCAGTGGTTGACGAAGACCTCCGGGTCGGAGGTCCCATCAAACTGAGGAAAATCCATCGAGGGAGCACGAACGTCGGATGGATCGGGTGCAGCTCCTGGTGGGGGGGGGGGGGGGGCGGCGCGACGACTGTGGTGGTGGAGAGGCGGTGCGGCGGCTGTGGTTGCGGTGTGGCGGCGGCTGCTGGCGAGCGCGTGGCGCAGGATGAAGGCGCGACGACTGGGAGCGCAGCGCGGCGGCTGTGGTGGTGGTGGTGGCGGCGCGGTGGATGGATCAGCGCGGCAGGGTTTGGAGATGGGGATGCGGCGCGGCGGCTGCGGGATCGGGCTTTTTTTTTTTTTGGAATAGGATCGAAAAGCTCTGGATACCAGATGATATGAACGTTAGTTCATAACGGGGGATAAGGGGATAATTAGGCCTTATGCTTTGCCTAGAGCTTGAGGCCTTATGCTTTGCCTAGAGCTTAGGAGATTGAGGGGGACTAGATTATTTCTTCATAATTCATTGCTTCCTTTCTATTGTGCCTCATGGGCTGATTATAAAGGGTACATAGGACTAACACCTCTTGTGCCTAGACAATATGGTACTATTCTTATTTCCTCTAATATAAATAAATAACTAAGAGAGACACTAATTAACACTAATGGGCTTAAGGCCCAACTAGGACAACCGGGCCTGGCAGCCTGTTGGCTGCCCATGACATCCTTCAGCTGGAGACATCTGAATTTTTGTTAAAAAAAAAGTAGATATAATTAGCAAATACCTCTTGTGTCTTGCTAATAATTAGCATAATTCCATCAAGTGAACTTACAGCGAGAGCATCATAATGCAACCCATCATAAATGAGCATGGCCCTTTCACTATAATTCTTCTCCTGTGTCAAGGTGAGAAAAGCTGATAGGTTAACAAATTTTGCACAAGAAGATAGGGGAAAGAAAGATCGCTAACCTGACCATAGAGATCACAGCGAGTGGTCTGAATGTCATATGCCGCAATTTCACGCCCGTAATATTCGGATAGAATAGAAAGTTCAATGGCTCCTTTATAGTCAAAGAGGAGGGTTGAAATTAGTTCTAAAAGAAGCAA
Source organism: Microstegium vimineum (assembly GCA_022036555.1). Classification (NCBI taxonomy): domain Eukaryota; kingdom Viridiplantae; phylum Streptophyta; class Magnoliopsida; order Poales; family Poaceae; genus Microstegium; species Microstegium vimineum. The sequence continues at coordinate 44,132,623 of CM039121.1, read as the reverse complement.
AGTGGCAGTTTTACAAAACATCATATTCGAAAACATTTATTGTTAGTCTTAAAGCTTCTAAACAGAAACACTTTTACTAATAACTCATAGTTCTATTGGTTATTGTGTGCAACTAAAGAGCCTCTCTTAACTAGTAGGTTTCTTTTTTTTTTCTTTTTTTGCAAAACCTTAACTAGTAGGTTTCTGATGGACGACCATAAATTAGTGGTGGAGATGCCTAATCAGGAGCCATGAGGACTGGAATCCCAATATTTTTCATGGTATCAGGTGCAGCTGTATCCTCATCATGTCCGTTTTTGGGAAAGAAATCTCGTTAAAGTGCAGACATTTGAAATCCAATTCACATATAGAATAGCATGGAAACACTTCAAGCTGAGAGTATTTTCAGCTCTAATGCTGCTGCACAAGTCTATAGTGCTGAAACTCACCTCCCCACTTTTCAGGATCCAAAATCCAAGCACAATACGCTTCATTTGGTTTGCCAAGAAATACTTCATTGAATTTCTCGGGATCACTAGCAACTGTTGCTGCTATGACCTTCAAGCAAAGGAGGGAAGAAAAGGTAGCTGTGTGTCAACATAGAAGTTCAGAGAGGAAGCAAAATGGTAACACCAGGTGCAGATTTGCATTCTGTGCACTAGCTAAAAGTAAGACATAACTCCATGGAATACAAATCCACACCCAATTTTTCATAGCTCAGTCTATTGCAATTATTCTCGTTTGAAGTGTGAGAACACAGTGGCGGTGGATGAAACATCACATCTTCCATAAAATTCTTTCAAGACAATAGATTTGCTACAGTTCACCCAATAATATAATGAAGCAGTACTCAACTAGCCAAGATGCTATTGGATCTAACAGCTGTCATCAATTACATAAATAATCAGCAGATGGTATTAAAGCAAACCTCAAAACAGCTTATCAATGGATTTCAGTTAGCATCCAGCAGCTCTGCTAATCTATCTATATGGCACATTTTCATACCACTGTCAAACAGTCCCATAATTCAAGACATACCAATTTTTAGTGCACTTATGCATGACCCCACAACTCCTTTTCTTAGTAGGCGGTGGAAATCATGACAGTAACTGAATCTCGGGCAACAGACTTGCCTCTGACGTTTTTCAGGCAACCGTGCAAGCTCCGTCCGATCGAAGCAAAGCAAAATACCATTTTTGACAATATACCAAAGAGTCAAGACAAGTCTAAAAGTGAGGCCCACCGCAGGCAGCAAGCAGACTAATTGCAGAGTTGGTCGAAGCAGTTACCTGTCTGAGCTCAGAAGCCTTATTCCGGTCGTGTTCCATCACGTAGCTGTACCAAAGCAAACCGTGACAATAAGCGGCCATTCCATTTGCTAGACCATGAATGATGATGCAGTAGCAGCAGTGTGATGACTGATGACAGACTTTACTTACCCCACAGCATTGAAGAGGCAACTGTTATCCGAAGGGATGACCCTCCTGACAACGACACCTTCCATTTCGCCCGGCCTACAGACAGACAGAATCACCCCCAAACAGGCGCCAATTGAGAAGGGAATTATATTAGGTTGAAAGAACCAATCGTGACTCCGACTGAAGCTACTATAATCCACTCGCTATAACAAGAGTGATAGCGGCAGCAAGATTGCCCTGCCTGCCCGCCACGTCCTCATGTTCCAATTCCACGGACGCACGGCACGGCAGGTAGGACCGTAGGAGGAAGGCAGAGGTTCCATGCCACCCAGAACGGCGCACGCAGCGTTGCGTGGAATGGAAGAAAAGGCTACGGGAAGCTACCAGGTGGGGGTTCTCCGAGAAATGGGCAAAAGAATGCGCCAACCACCCCTACAGCTCCACGGCTCCCACCCACCGCGGCACCGCCGCTGCCGCTAGGAAAATCCCATGCCGCAATCGAACGAACAACGCGGCGGGCCATGCCGACCGAGAGGGCAACGGATTCCCGCGCTGGGAAGCCGCAGGCAACGGCACGGCCACCGCGCGCGAAGCAGGCAGCGGCGGAATCACGCACGTATGCAGACCGAGCAGCATCTAAAGCAGAGCATGGGCGAACGCACGTACCAGGAAGCGGCAGGGTGAGGGGTCGACACGGAGACGCGGGCGCACCGCGCGCGCTCTTTCCGAATTCGCGGGGAGCTCTGAATCGAGGGAGGAGGGGGGCAGCGGAGGAAAGGGGCGGAGAGGAAGGGGGAGGCGGTATATAAACCAGGGGGAGTGCCAGCGGCGAGGCGAGGAATCAGACGGAAGTGGCAGGGGCCTCGGATCTGCGTGGGGGCGGTGTGGACTGTTGCAGAGATTCTCACATCGAATCTTTAGACATGAAGTATTAAATGTAGATTAAAATAATAATCAATTACATAGTTTATTTGGAATTGGAGAGACAAATCTTTTAAGTTCATAATTAGACAATAATTACTAAATACAAACGAAAATACTACAGTGTCATTTTATATTTTGGTTTTGGATCTAAACACCCCAGCCCGCAGCCGCCTGTCTCATGTGGCAGCTGAGCACAGTCATTCTGACACCAACAGCCCTAGCTTACCAGTCACGTTACATTGTTCTCACAATAAAACAGCACTATATGACTTACAAATTACCAGCCAAACAGGAGCAGGCCTGAAATGCTACAACTACGAGTACACCGAGAAGGGAAGATATTTTGCTATTTGCAATAGACCCTGAGGTTATCTTTCCGTTTGCTAATTTTATCATATCAACTAGGAGTATAAATTTACCATTGAATGCAGTACCATTCGAAGAAGGTGCCGATAAATAGGCCCCACCCGTAATGATAGGCAGAGAGAGGCGAGGTAAAATGAATTTTCACATGCCTCTATGCTCTGAACAGGCTAGGATCTAGGCTGGTGTGACGATTTGGCATGCCAGGATCTACCAGGTGACAGATATATCTTTAAATTATATTAAAAATAGATGTCGAAGAAAGACATTCATACGAGCAGTGAGACATGCCTAGCCACGGAGCCAAGAAAACAAAGGCCCTTTGTCAACGCCAAGAGTCATGGGTCAGCTTGTAGGCGGGGCGGGTTGTGGATTGTCCACCAGCCACTAACCTATAAAGCGGGCTATGCGAGAGTCCGCAAGCCGCAAGGCTATAGCCGCTAACGGCCACTGGGATTGGCGGACAAATGTTTCATGTCCGCTAACATTCGCAAGCATATACATACACAACTTGTACATCTCAATAATCAAGGGCAGAAAATGAATCTCTTGAATACCAGCACGAGACTTTTGTTAAACAAGCAGCAGCATACACAGCTTGTACATCTCAATAATCAATGGCAGAAAATGAATCTCTTGAATACCAGCACAAGACTTTTGTTAAACAAGTAGCAGAGAGAGAAATAGTTAGAATACAAGTAAACTTGTTCAAGGTTAATGTCCTAGTCTTGTCACTGCAAAGAACATCCATGCCAGCCATTTCTTCAATTGTTGTCATTCTCTTAGTAATTGCTCCTTGAAACACCAAGCAAAACTGTGTAAAATATCTGGAGAGTGAAATGAGAAACATTTTCGTTTGAATGAGAGACAAAGATCAAAATTTTACCAATAATCCACACAAATCAAGTCAATAGAATTTTACCGTCACCTATAATCAATTCAACATAACACTGAAGGAATGGGTGTTCTTAAGTACCAAAGTCTAAGTTCCAAGCAGCTGCAGCACTAGCTCCAAAAGCAGACCCCACACCGACACAAACACACAGAGACACCAAAAGCAGCTCAATGAGCAGCAGGAACTAAAATCATGGCATTTTCGTTACAGACTTTTGAGAGAATTTAAATCAAATATTTAGGAAGTGTTTGTCATATTTTTAATTCAGAGTCAGTTCTATCAATAGCATCAGTGGTGCATAAACAACACAAGTTGGCTAAGAAAAACAATCATCCTAACTGGATATGCAGTGCCACATCAGCCTATAAAGCAGAATCCATTCTTGCAAGCAGTAATCATTGACGCACCTAAAATTGAAGCAAATCTGCCCAACATCATGAAGAAAATTCCTGATACAACATAAATGGGCATAAGTTCAGGTAAAGGGAGTGACCAGTTCATGCATAAGTGCACCATTTCATGTGAATCAATACTTGATTAAAGTAAAACTGGCAAACTGCTATATGAAAGGGTTCACATTGCATCAATTCAAGTTGAAAGGCGAATCAACATCCATGCAAATTATCAAGCTTGTGCGTGCAAATCACAACTTGTTCTAATCAACAAGCAGTTGAAAGGCCAATAAATTTGAAGTACTACTACATAATTTATTACTACATATGAATAATATGTAAGTTAAATCTAACATGGGACAATTTTCTAGAACTTAAAGAGTGAACGTCTGTACAAACCATTCTGTTATAGTACTATTACAATCATATACGTAACATCCTACTGAAATTTAGAGTAGTAGCCAGCTACATAGTCACATAAGCAAAACTGGTAATTTAGAGTAGTAGCCAACAGAAGAGTGAATTTCTCCACACAGTGTTCTATGAAGAAAGGATTATGCTATTTGATTGCAATTCTATTCATAACATGCTATTTCTCCACAAAGTAGCATGCTATCTTGCTAAGCTTTGTCATATAGCATTGACTACAAAGCATGGCCAAGGTTTGCTAACTAACACTCAATTAAAGTTGAGAGTAAGGTAGATAATTCCACATATACAGATTGCTAATAGGTGATAGAAGCATCAGAAAACATGAATATTAATTAAGCAAGAGTTAGAAGACAATGAATTGATCACATCAAAGAAAATATGACAAGTTAAATCTAACCTGGGACAAGAGAATGGAAAGGATCCATTCCTATATCATCAAGAGAATAGGAAGGATCCATTGTTGTATCATCCAGAGAAGCTGAAGATGAAGACATTGCAGACGGTGATCTATTCATTTCATCTGATGGCAACCCAGTGCTTCTTGAAGGAGATCTCAACCTTTTCGCTGCATGGTGACTCATCCTTGGTGACAACATGATCCTCTTTAGTTGGGGTGGCCTCGAAATTTGCACATGCGACCCAGGGGACTTCCTTCGCTTTTCTGTTGGGGGCTTTAGTGCATTCTTGGTAGCCTTCCGTTTTGATAACAAGGATTTTATCACGGCCACACTTCTTGAAGCTGAAGAATTGCTTACTTCTTGACCAACCTGCTCTCTTGGTACAGTGCACCTAAACCAATATAAATGGACCCATCAGAAAGAATTACTGGACAAAATAGTAGTACTGGTTAATAGTACCGGACTGAAGAGTAGTACTGACTAAATGAATATATCTAAATTTGAAGGGTTGCTTACACTGGTAGCTGAGATTCAATTTGTTGAAGGGGAAGCAATGTTGGATGAAGTTCCCCTTCATCTTGGGATCCACAACTTTGCTCAAAGTGAAAGCCTGGAGGCACCTCCATATGCTGGTGCAACTCCTGCTCCATTGCATAGCTAGCGTTCCCGCTCTTGTGCCAATTAAAATTGCTACCCTGGAAGATTTATACATGGTTCGCATAAAAAATACTAAAAAATGAGCCCACGTTAATGACGCAGCAGCCAAAAAACATTAGAAAAATCATGGCCACACACAGACCTGGTTGTTGAGGGCGGCGGAGCGAGAGACAAGCTCGATGTCATTGTCGTCGTTAGGTGTTGGCCACGAAGTGGATGAAGCAGCCCGTCCCTTAGCAGGCAAGGTTAAAGATGATGACCCTGCATATGGTAATCTATCCAGTGTGGTTGATAATGGCCCGGACCTCCGGTGTTTGGCTCCAGAGTGGTGCATCGTTGGTGATACTATCATCCTATTCAGTAGAGGGGACCTCGCAAATCGCACGTGCAAAGCAGATGACTTCCTTCGCTTCTCTGCTAGAGGCTTTGGAGCATTACCAGCATATGGCTTTGGTTTCAACAGCAATGACTTCGTCACATCCACACTCCTTGAATCTGCATGCTTACTCCTTTGTTGCACTGCTTCATAACCAATCAACTCTTCTCGTGCAATAACAGATGGTAGGGTCGCCATGTAAACACTAGCACATCTGCATACAGTAGGAGAATAATATGTTAAGCCAAGATAATGTGTACTATAGTTTGCGGAGGAATTTCTGTAGGAACAAAAGACTTGAGTTGCCACCGTTATGGGTTTAGAACTAACAAATAAAAATAGTACTAGTTGATTTTAGAGGATTACTACTGCATCAAAATAATTCATATATCTTAGTAATATTCACATATCTGAGTAGTTGAACAGGTCCAAGTACAAATATCAATGCATTAAGCTATGTATATGTAGGAAGCATATATGTAAGCAGCAAGAGGGTTCTGAATTAACACCACTGAGAATCATGTGTAGTCTAGCAAAATAATTTAAATGTCTAGTAAATGAATCACAGAGCCAAACACTTAGACTGGAAAGCTCTAGCGTCTGATGTTACCAGCAGAACTCTCCAGCAGCCAAGAGTCCTGGCAATCGAACCATCACAGCCGGTATACAATGCATCGTAGTCTAATAGATCTCCTACTAGTATACTACTTCTACCATTTAGTAGAATGGATCAACACGAGATTAGATTCAGAGGTGAGGACCAAAGGGGGCAAGCAAATCCTTACCCATCTTTGCAGGATGAGGAAGACACACTGACGACCGGCTGCCCGGATCCCACAGAAGTCGATGCTTGGATCTTGGAGCCTTCATGGCCCCCATCTTCTCCTGCCTCCTCTTGCTCCACCATGGATGAGCACAAGAGCGAGGAACCGACGTTTCTGCCGCTTGCCGTGGCTGGAACCGGCGTTCTCATCTGCACTGAGGGCCAGGACCAAAGTTGTAGCCAGTAGCAGATGTGGGCGGCGCAAGAGCTGAGGACGGCAGCGGAGCGCAGAACGGCGATGCTGAGCCGGAAGGGTTCGTGAGAAATTGGATCGATGCGGGTTCTTGCGGCCTCCACGTTTTGGCCAACGGGCTTTGCGGGCTAAAAGACATTGGGCCACAACATAGTTGCAGCTGGGCCACAATATCCACGAAGCTAAATTTTGCGGGGTGGACATGCGGATTGCGGTAAGAGCCGCCCCGCCTGCACCGACGAGGGTGACGGCGACCGCGCCCTCTCGTGTCCGTTAGCGCCGCCCGCCGCGCCCCCCTTGAGCTTGCGGCGGCTCTCCCTCTCCTGATTCGATGCCGTCATCCTGGCCGTAGTAATAGTCTTGATGGGTTTCTCCACCTCCCGCTCCCATCCGGTCGCCTCGTGCACCTTCTTCGCCTTCTCCTTGGCAGCCGACGCAACGCTGTCGGTGGCGCTGCACGTGTCGGTCTCGAACGGCGCCGCCTCATCATCCGCCTCCGGTTGCTCTCGCCTCCTCTTGACCAGCTCCGGCTCCGGCGGTGTAACACCTTGTGTTTTGCATCATAATAAAAACCACTAAAAATTTGAACCTTTTAAAATTTTACAACATCCCACTTCAAAGGATCCCAAGGAAGCCTCGCCATTGCCACCTTATAAAGAAAGGAACCCCCCCCCCCCCGCCCACCTTTCTTAACCATCCCACTTCAACCATCCCGTTGCTAGACTTACCAGCCATCCCTTCTACACCCACAAACCTCTACCACCCCAAGCCATCACACTCATCACCCTTCTCTCTACAAACCACCACTACCAAGCCCTTCCACACCCATGGAAATGAACAAGAATGTCTGGATTAGCAGCAACTGCATCCACACCCCTGGCTTTCCCCAACTCCTCTACACCACCATGCAAAGATTAAGCATCCGAGGACGCCCTGAGGTCGTGAATATGAAGAACATGGCACTGAGCGCTATGAAATCACCGTCTACATCGACAAGAACGAAGACTACCCCAACATCGCCGAAGACTGGAGTACAACTGCGACTGGTTTTCGCTTCACCGACACCTACCAAGTCGTCGCCCGCAAAGCCCTACGACGTCTCTGCAAGATCTATGAGGAACCCATCGCCCGCACACCCATGAAGTTCTTCCCACCCAAAGAGAAGAATGACCTAGCCTGGATTGCTCGCCTCGAAGCCTTGCAAGGTCAAGATGTTGACCCTGCAACAAAACACCTGACCAACTACCTACTCTCCCTTGTTGAGCAGTATGACCGACAAGCCACTGCATTGAGGACCCAGATCCTCCGAGCCGAAGGAGCCGAGCTATATTCTCGGACACTCCATGTACAGTATGCCCAAGCAGCCTCTGCAGAAAGCCGCGAGACCACCTGTCGGGTACAAAGGTAAGGGGTACCCTAATCCCTGGCGATCTAGTGCTTAATATCCAGGCAAAATTCAAAAACCATCCAACCTATATGGGAAGGCCCATCAAGCAGTAGCCTACCTCCCCATCAAGCATGACCAGTCATGGGTCGGCCCATTACTGGAGAAACAGTGAGCAGGATCTGCTACGGAACAGGGGGTCGATCGAATCCCCCTCGACCTCAACCCCCCGAATGACGGAAGAGGGATCGATCGAATCCCCCTCTACCTCGACTCCTCGAGTGACGGAAAAAGGGATCGATCAAATCCCCCTCTACCTCGACTCCTCGAGTGACGGAAAAAGGGATCGATCGAATCCCCCTCTACCTCGACCCCTCGAGTGACGGAAGAGGGATCGATCGAATCCCCCTCTACCTCGACTCCTCGAGTAACGAACAGGGGGTCGATCGAATGCCCTACGATCAGGAGGCCCGATCAGCTCACCTACTCCCAGTATGGGATAAAGCGAATCTCATGCTGCTACCTACTCCCGCCTAACGCCATGGGCACCCAGTACCTCGGTCAAATCCATCAACTCGTCACCCATACCCGGGTTATCCGTCGATCGTGCGACCACTGTATCCACGCCTTGAGTACGGAGGCCGAAAGCACCCCCTCGAATCTTGGATGGGACAGCCCTCGACCGTGTTTTCAGGGATGCGTCAGGGTCATACAGGCCTCGATACTCCTCGATTCGGGGGCTCGACCATCATCTCCAACCACTACGGTATGGAACCCGTTCAATCCGTCCCGCTTCAACTGTGGAGCTCGCACCCGTCTACAGGAGACCAATCGTTCCACGCCATGCCGTTCGGCAGCGACCAGTCCGCCATCACCATGCCCCGGAGCACCGGAAGGACAGGAAGAGCATGCCGCTACAGCGATCGACGTCCCATCGCAAGCATGGTGCCGTGGACATGCCTCCCATACCGATACGAACTAGGACTCCTGTACTCTCAAGCCTCCCCTTAGTCTATAAAAGGGGACGCTGGGATAGTAGGAAAAGAGAGAGGAACCACAAGACATCTGCTCGCACTGGCAACCATCTAGGCAACACCCACTGGCACTCGCAGTAAGCCCACTAGCATTCACAACAGAGAGCTACATCCACAACACAAACCAATGATCGCTTGATCAACATCTCAAGCAATCAACCGAGTCACCTAGGATAGCCCTGCTAGCCTTAGGCCTCGACCCCCCCCCCCCCCCCCCCCGGGCTCACCTGTGTGAGCCGGCTTGTACTCCCCCCTATACGAGCACTTCGGTGCAGGATAATACAATCCTTCCTTTCCCGCTGGACGTAGCGCCTTCTTTGCCCGAACCAGGATAAATATTGTGTTTTTCTTGCATCACATCTGGGAGAGGGAACACACAATAAACAAATTTACTGGTTGGTGATCTACCCCCTGGGTCGAAACACCGACACCACCATTGTTGAACTCCTGAAGTCCGTCATCGACCAACACGCCGAAGAGTTGAAGCGCGCCTACCTCGTCACTAGGCCTAAGCGCGGGATGTTTGCCATGCACGAGAATGAACCCGTGATCCTCGAGGGACACCCCATCTATCCTTCGGAGAGAAGACGGGTCGACAGTGCAATACCCACAGCATCACCACCATCAAGAGACTTCGACGCCGAGCCTTTTCTCCTTCTCACCCAACCTGTGGGGTCAAGGGAAGAAGCAGATCCACATCCCAGCACAGCAGAAGAACCACCAGAGCCCAGGCATGAAGTAGACCAACCTGACGAAGTAGATTAGTTGCTCCCAAGGGAGATGCTCTCGTCAGTTAGCCCCTCCCTTCCCTTGTTATTGTAACCCTCCTGTTGTGCTTCTTACTAGTGGTGCCCAGCTTGTGAACTTATGATATTAGTGAGATAATGCGCCCTTTCTCATAAACTGCTCTGATGTGCCAAATAAAGATAGCCGCATAGATAAAAAGTAATCTGCCTAAAAAGAATCTCCTAATAAATCAGGGGAACCAGATCAAGTATTAACCAAAGATAATAGAAGATTTAACGCTAAATCTTCTAAGTGGGGTAGAGCCTGGTCTTTGCCAGAAAATATGGAATTTTCTATCAAGTGAGTACCTTGTGGGGCAGAAACAAGCAAAGTCAGGATAAAAAAAAAAGTAAATCTGTAGATGAGAAATGGAATCCCAAGTAAGATGAGAAATGGAATCCCAAGTATAATAAGAAACGTAATTCCAAATTCACAGTGATTGGATACTGGCACTATGAGCATAGAGGATTTAAAGAAAAATGAGGCAAGAAATCTCGGGAAATTGTCATGGAAGATTAAGACCATGGAGGTCTAGATCATCTAAGTGGGGTAGCTCCACAACCTGGAAAATAAAGTTGGGTGATGGCACAAGGTAGAAAGGCACCATGAGTATTATGGAGAAACACCAGAAGATCTAATTGTCTAAGTGGGGTAACCAAGGTCTGAACATGTAAAATTGCCAAAAGCATCGGAAAGTTAAAAAGACGGTAGCAGTATGACTATGGATATTGCAAGAAAACAATGGATTCAACTCGGCCGTGAACATCTACTCAAATAGACAAAGGATATATTTTTCGGAGACAACAACAAACTTATGCAAATGGGACACTGAAGAAGCAGTTCAGTAAGCCGGACAAGACAAGCCGTCTTTCTTCCTCTCTAGTTTCTTCTCTATCTAACTTCTCCCTCTAGTCTGCTTGAATCTCGGGGACGAGATTCTTCTAAGTGGGGTAGATTTGTAACACCATGTATTTTGCATCATAATAAAAACCACTAAAAATTTGAACCTTTTAAAATTTTACAACAAATTAAAACTTGATTAGTGTATTTCCTTCGAAACCGTTTTAGAAAATGTTTTCCAAAAACCTTGGACTAAAATTCACCGTATGCATTAAAAAAATTGAGTGCATTGTATGAGATGTTTGCTTGAATGTTTGTTTGTGTGCCTTCTGGAATTTATTTGCGGCACCAAAAATATTCCTTGAATTTCAAGTTCTATTGTATTCCTTGAATTCAAACAATTTCTTTAAAACCTAATCCTTCCCTTGATCAAACCACTCTCCTTAATTTTTTAGGAAATAGAAAGGACATGTACCATCTATATTATTTTATAAAGAAAAGGAGAAGCTTCTAGGCTCAGAGTTTTCTCCCGGCTTTCTATCTGTCGAACAGACTCAGGCTAGTTAGCTGTCCAAGCCTGTACGATCGTTCTCATCCTCTCCCTCCTACCGCAGAGGCGAGCACGTGAAGCAAGCTATGGCTCGTTGGCTAGTCTCATCGCCAGCCCATTGCGTGTGCCCCAAACCTTCTACCGTCTACACTGCTCCACTGCTCCCTGCTGCCATGCATGTCTGACCTGAACCTCGACGCCGCATAGCTGCTGCTCTGCTTGGGTGACGGCAAAAGATGGAGATATTGTTTTTGAACCGCTGCCTCATTGTAGCGAACCGCCTCTCTGTAGTAGCAGCCATGTGCCTTGTTTCTCCCATCTTTATCCATTCCGCAATTTCCGTCGCCAACGCAGCAACCTTACCAGCCCAGGAACGACAAGGACCAGCAGTGCCTAGTCTTCTTCGCTTTGCCTCTCGTTGGTTCGGATGTTGTCTTTTCCTCGATTGCCATAGCGAGCACCAGCTCACGTACGTACAGTATGCACGAAGGCAGCTGTTGTTCTGCAACTCTTGCCGGCAAAATATCATCCACTGCCGGAGAACGTGAAGAAAGCCAGCCCGGCCAGGCAGTCCGCGTACGCGCCGTATACGGATGTCAATCTCCTTCCTGTATACTCTTTGACCGCTACAGACAGCTGCAAGCACGTGCGTCGTCCCCTGCGACAACTCCCAAAAACTCACGGTCCACATGCATGTCGTCTGCTCGTGCCTTAGTGCTGAATAAGTTGCCTTAGTGCCCTGCGACAACTCCCAAACTCTCAGTCCAGCTTGTCTGGTCTCGTCCCTTGCCCAAGCACAGCGCCAAGTCCGGTCGCCAGAAGCCAGCTCACGCACGCAAACGCTGATGTTGTCTTCCCTCCCCTGCCGGGAAATATCTGCACCCGAACCGCCTTACTGTGACGCGAGCTTGGCTATAAAAGCCGGCCATAGCCATCGTCGAGGAGCACCGGAGGAAGCTAGAGCTCGGAGCCTCGGGAACTCGGAACCGCCGTCGCCGAGGCCTGCAAGGGTGCACTGCGACCCTGCCTCCGTCGGCCGGAGCCGCGCCCACCGAGCCACCCTCGACAAAGTCGGAGATGCCGCCGCCCAGCCGCCGAGGGCCACCGCGCTGGAGCCATGGTCGGCACCGCCCGCCGCCGCGCTGCCCTGAGCTCCCCGTGCCATAGCCGAACGAACGTCATCGCTTGAGCCAATAGGAGCACGCCATGTCACCTTGACGGACCTGGCTGGAAGAGACATAGCTGACCCTCTCATTTGCCGTAAACTCAGCTAGTATACGTGAGTTCACAGCACAGTGCACGAGCGGAATACAGTAGATGCATTGCCATGCAAAGTTCACGCGTCAGTAAGCCCTTTTCCCTTTCTAGGAAAAATCCCATAAAATTTCCTAAAAATATTAGAGTCACTCCAAAGCCTACCCAGACATTCCCACGCCTTCTTCACCATCTAAAATTTCCAAAGATAATTTCCATTATCCCTGTCATATATCTTTCTCCAATAAACCTTTGAGCATCTCGATATTTTGAATCGCTCGACTCCTTCACCAAAAATCTTCGAAACTCAAACCCTACTTATTCATATCCTTTCCTAATTTTTGGTGCCCATTTAAATTCTAGTTATGTTTGTTTTACATTTGTTTTATCTAATGCTAATGCACCCAACGTTCTAACCCACCTCAGGCATATACATATGCAAGTGCGTATGTGCCGCTAACCTTCGCCACTACTCACGTTATACTAACCTTGCTTAGCCTATACCCTCTATATGTGCATATGAATACATATACACGTACCTGTAACCCACCACCTTCATATATATATATATATATATATATATATATATATATATATATATATATATATATATATGTATATATATATACTTATACATGAACCCACCTAGCTAATTCTACCAAACACCCTCGTGGACCTATAGGAGTCGGACAAGTTGTTTGTGATGACTTGGTCAGGCTTTCTTTTTAGGTTCACATAATAGTGAAATCTAATAATGTGGTCTAGTTTTCTATCAGAAGACCACACCCTCTCCCAGCCTAACCTACAAAAACCACATCTTGTTAGATGATACCTCTTCATCTAATTCTTACTTCAAATTGACATAATAATGATAGCTTTAGAAATAAACCTTTCAACCATATAGAGTCAATCCGTCTATGATTGTTATCCTTCTTTGTTTGATTATGCTTGTTTTGCTTTACTTGCTTGGTGTTTCCTTTGCTTTGTCGACGCTAGACAAACGTAATTAGAAGCCGTGGAGAGAACACAAGGGAACTCGGAAGCGCAAATACACGAAGACATAGGAGCATCATAATTGGAACCTTGGATGTGCTCGTCATTGAAGAGAGGCAAGTCCTAATCCCCACCTTTCCCCTACTTTTCCATCCATCCAAATATTTCCTTTCTGCCACCTCTACATTTTTGCTAGCCTCCACCATAGATCCACCATACTCAACCCGACCAACTAATAATCTCAACATATACTATTTAAATCCTCACTCATAAATTGATACTAAGTTATGATGAATTATGAGATTGTTTATGATGATGTGATTTATAAGAAACTTGAGGATAAACCCTGACAGGGGCGAGTAGGGGTAATTCATGTGGTATGGGTTACCTTGGCAGGATAACCTGTGTGGGATCCTGTGGGAGATACTCGCCTCAGTCACATAAGGACCGATTCATTTGCCATCTCACCTAGCCAAGAATTTCGTGCAGCCACATGTCTATATGGGTAGACTTGATCTCACACCCCGTTAGATAGAAGTATAATTTCCACTAGGTGGCTGGAGTGGCGACGGACTATCAGGAGACGACACGGATGCTAGGTGATCTTCCGTGGTCCGGTCGGCATGGATGCTATGTGATCTTCCATGTAAAAACATATTGTTGTGCCGTGTGCGAGCACCCTTTATTAATTATATGTGGATGCTATGTGATCGTCCACCGGATGCTGTGTGATCATCCGACCACTCGACATTCTAGGATGTTGTGTGATCATCCTGATGTGTGTGGGTTCTGATCCCTGAGTAGATCGTGGTGGAATTATATGGAAATCTAAGGTAGCGCCATTCGGGTACGAGGTCTCGTTAGGCCTATTCCTACCACTGATCATGGTTGGGAATTACGCCTACATGTGGGGAAAGTGTACAACCTCTGCAGAGTGTATTGAATCTATTCGAATAGCCACGCCCTTGGAATGGGCAAACACTGGGATGAGGTCTCGAATGAATTGACTCTTTTTAAGATGGTGATAATCCGGTAAGATGTATTTTGGTAATTTATAATGGACTCGGGAACTGGTGAGGATGGTAATACCCTGCCAGGGCCCAATCTATACCTTTATAATTACTTCACCATACTACCTTTACCTCCACCTTTACCACTAACCACCTCCACAAATAGCTTTCCATCCACCTCTCTTCACCCAAAGTTAGGGCTTGCTGAGTACTTTATGTACTCAACCCCCTCTCTCCACTTTATGTTTCTAATTTTTCATACATTCTCAATTACGTCTATAAACTCTCAAAATGATTATATAGGTCCTAACAATCTTTAAATATTCATTCAAATATGTGCCTTTAGATTTATGATTGGATGTATAGTGAACTTAAAATGAACCAATATCTTATTAGTACATTTCATCGTGTACACCAATATCTACGACTCTGTTCGACTGGTAATAAATCGGGTTATGCTGGTTTTATGCGGCTACTTTGTTGGGGAGAAAAATAATGTTTTACAACGATTGAATAGCATAGATGAACATCTATGCCCATCTATTATTTAGGTGCGTGCTAGCCCTGGCCCATCAAATCTCCTAAATCTGCATCTCGTAGAAAAATTAAACTCCTGCACAACATAAAAGCTTATCTTAAACACCGTAAAAATAATAATGATAAAGTACATGAGATTAGTTTGGGGTTTGGATCGCAATTGCAGCACCGCGTCCGGTGCTGGGCTGGAGCAAATCATGCAGCGCTAGACGCCTAGATCGATCGTGTCTAACGTGTGGTGATGACCGACACTACTACTACAGAACACACCTTTGGCTGATTTTCAAAATTGGCTTTAGCCTCGGTGAAAATTGCACCTGGGTAGCCCCGGTTGGTAATACCAACCGGGACTAAAAATCGCCTCCCAACGGCTCGTTGGTCAGACATTGTCAGGGGGGACTTTTAGTCCACCAACCGGGGCTAAAGGTCCACCTTTAGCCGCGGTTGGTAACACCAACCGGGGTTAGACCTTTAGCCCTGGTTTAAGGCACAAACCGAAGCTAATTATTGGACTTTAGTCTCGGCTGGTTCTATGAACCGGGACTAAAGGTCCCCCCTATTTGAACTCTCTTCCTCCCCCTGCCCGAGCCCGAGAGCTCATTTCTTCCCTCTCTCGTTCTTGCTCTTGTTCTTGGTGTTCTTCATTGTTCTTCATCTCCTCTTCGGTCATTGATTCATTTGATCACTTCTATGCCTCTATCGACTCGTTGAAAGGTTACTATCTTCAACCTCTCATGTTTTAGCCGCAACATATATTGTTTCTTGTTCTATATGTGATTTTTCTTTATGATTTTCTCTTTTTTGCTATTTTAAGTTTCATTCACTTGACATTGTTTGAATATTTTGAACAAGGCAACTAAAATTAGTATTCTAAGTATACACCTTTCATTATTAGGATATTATTAAATGATGAATTTAGCTTAGTTTGAGAAATATAGATTCTTATTAGGATATTATTAAATGAAGAATTTATGGTGGATTGTTCTTGATTTATATATATGCCACTTGAGCTCAAAATAATTATATATTTAGATGAAGAAGGTAGCTACCTAGAATACTTTAGTTGTATACATGTCACATTTGATGATTTTAGAGAAATGTAAATTTTAGTTGTTTTATTTTCTTTGTTTAGAATATAAGGAATTTATAATATCTAGTTTGAAAAATGGGTATAGAGAGTAGATGACAACTGCTTCGGGACACTCGGCCTCTGATCCGGTTCCAAAGCGACTAAGGCCAGACCTCCCTCTCATTACCTGTGGCAAGTGTATGCAAAAGACTGTGAAAGAGTACCGAGTGGGGAAGGCGGGTCCCAACAACGGTTGGATCTTCTATAAGTGTCCAGATCGTAATGTGAGTTATATATTTTATCACATTTGATGGTTATACATGGTTAATTTGTACCTATATTTCCTGATGATTTTGATTAAAGTGTTGATTTTTTATTTCTATTTTCAGTGGGATGGCACTGGATGCCGCGGCTGGTACTGGGAGGAAGAGTATGTTACACACGTCGCGAAGGCTACGAAGGCTGATGAGGCAGTGAGCCAGCTCAAGAAGTTTGTCGATGCTGAGCAGACGAATGATAATTTGTCTGCTTTAGTTGGGATTGGTCGAGAGATCATTATGCTACTGAAGTGCATTTTAGATTTTCTGTGTATAGTGCTAGTGGTCTTAACATACGCTATGTCGAGGCTTTCATAGAGCATACATTAGTATTTGTATGACTCGGAAATGACACATGATGGTGTTCCATCTCGATCATGTTATTTTAATGCAGACAACCTTTCGTTCGGTATTTTATAATTTTATTTTTGACCAAAATGAGAAATTTAATTATGTTTTGGGTCATCTAATCAGACGATGACACGCGATTGGATGTACAATGTTGATCACCGCTCCAAAGAGTTCTTTGATGGCGTGCATGATTTCTTAAGAGCGGCTGAGGCAAACAAGCGGGATGCTAATTTCATGTGTTGTCCATGCACCTTGTGCAAGAATTTAAAGGAATATTCTAGCTCAAGGACTGTTCACTCACACTTGTTGAAGTCGGGTTTCATGTCAAACTATATTTGTTGGACCAAACATGGAGAAACCGGAATTATGATGGAAGAAGACGAAGAAGAGCAATTGGACCCTGATGACATTATTGCTCAATATGGTGACTTCAATGATACTGCAATGGTGGAAGCAGAAGAAGAGGCAGGGGCAGGGGCAGAGGACACTCTCTGAAGATGATGGTCTTGGTGAAGTCATTCGTGATGCACAAAGAGATTGTGAAAATGAAAAAGAGAAAGCTAAGTTTGACTGCATGCTAGAGGATCATAAGAAACTACTATACCCGAGTGCCGAAGATTGGCAAAATAAGTTGGGTACAACACTGGAGTTGCTACAATGGAAGGCAAAAAATGGCATATCCGACAAGGCATTTGAGAAATTACTCAAGATTAATAAAAAGATGCTTCCGAAGCCTAACGAATTGTCTGCCACTACGTATGAAGCAAAACAGGTCGTGTGCCCTCTGGGATTAGAAATCCTGAAGATACATGCATGTCCTAATGACTGCATCCTATACTGTGGCAAGGACTACGAGAATTTGGATGAATGCCCCGTATGTAAAGCGTCGCGGTATAAGATCAGGCGCGATGACCATGGCGATGTTGAGGGCGAAGAGCGTCCTAGGAAGAAAATTCCTGCCAAAGTTATGTGGTATGCTCCTATAATACCACGCCTGAAACGTCTGTTCAGAAACAAGGACCATGCAAAGTTGTTGTGATGGCACAAAGAAGACCGTAAGGCAGACAACATGTTGAGACACCCTGCTGATGGGTCCTAGTGGAGAGCAATTGACAGAGAATTCTCGGAGTTTGTAGAAGACGCAAGAAACTTAAGGTTGGGTTTGAGCACGGATGGCATGAATCCTTTTGGGGAGCAGAGCAGTAGTCATAGCACTTGGCCTGTTACTCTATGTATCTACAACCTTCCACCATGGTTATGCATGAAGCGGAAGTTCATTATGATGTCGATGCTGATCTAAGGCCCGAAGCAACCTGGCAACGACATCGATGTCTTCCTGAGGCCCTTAGTTGAGGAACTCCTGCTTTTATGGAGCAAACCAGGTGTACATGTGTGAGATGAGTACAAACAGGAACACTTCGACCTGCGAGCATTGCTGTATGTAACAATCAATGATTGGCCTGCCCTAAGTAATCTTTCAGGACAGACAAACAAGGGATATAATGCATGCACACACTATTTTGATGACCTTGACTGTGTATATCTGAAAAAATATCGAAAGGTCGTGTACCTTGGTCATCGTCATTTTCTTCCTAAGAATCGCCAAGCCAGAAAAAAAGGAAAGCATTGTAAAGAAGAAGTGAAACGAACCAAACCTGACAACCAAACTAGAGAGGAGGTACTTGATATGGTCAAGGCTATGCAAGTAGTCTTTGGAAAGGGAGAAGGGGCCGTATCAGTTCCAAAAGATGCTAATGAACGCACACCCATGTGGAAGAAGTCCATATTTTGGGAGCTACCCTATTGGTATGTCCTAGAGGTCCGCCACGCGATCTACGTGATGCACTTGACAAAGAATGTTTGTGTGAACCTACTAGGATTCATGGGTGTGTATGGAAAAGCCAAAGATACACTTGAAGCACGACAGGACTTGCAAGACATGAAAGAACGAGACAACCTGCATCCAGATAAGACAGAAGATGGACGCCATTATTTAAAGCCTGCTAGCTACACTCTTAGCAAAGAAGAGAAGGAAAGCATGTTTCAATGTATAAGCAACATCAAGGTCCCATCTGGATTTTCCTCCAATATAAAGAATATAATAAATGTGTCAGAGAAGAAATTCCTAAACTTAAAGTCTCATGACTGCCACGTGCTTATGACGCAATTGCTTCCGGTTGCGTTAAGAGGAATTCTACCTCCACATTTACGTCTAGCCACTGTGAAGCTATGTGCATTCCTCCATGCAATTTCTCAGAAGGCAATCGATTCAATGGAACTAGCTGCTCTACAGAATGATGTGGTTCAGTGCCTTGTCAGCTTTGAGTTGGTTTTCCCTCAATCCTTCTTTAATATCATGGAACACCTCCTAGTTCACCTGGTCAAGGAGATTAGTATTCTCGGTCCTGTGTTTCTACACAACATGTTCCCCTTTGAAAGGTTCATGGGAGTCCTGAAAAAATATGTTCACCAACGTGCTCGCCCAGAAAGAAGCATCGCCAAGGGCTACGGGACAGAGGAGGTCATTGAGTTCTGTGTTGACTATATTCCCGACCTTGACCCGATTGGTGTTCCTGAATCAAGACACGAGGGGAGACTTAGTGGGAAAGGAACACTAGGGGAGAAAACATATATCGGTACGGGGGATGATTATTTCAACAAAGCACACTACACAGTTCTTCAAAACTCCTCCGTGGTGGAGCCGTATGTTGAGGTACACAAGAAGTTCCTACGATCCGAGATTTCAGAGAAGAATGAAGCTTGGATTATGCGTGAACACATGAAAACTTTCGGCGATTGGTTGCGAAGAAAATTTCTTGGTGATGACAGTATTGATGAGCAACTGTATTTGTTGGCTAGACAACCATAATGGCACATCCTCACGTACAAAGCCTACGAGATAAATGGAAATATATTTTACACTGTAGACCAAGATAAAAGGAGCACCAACCAAAACAGTGGTGTCCGCGTAGATGTCATTGACCCAAATGGAAAAAAACAAACATGTTATGGCCGCATAGTTGAGATTTGGGAACTATAGTATGCACCTAATTTTAAAGTCCCTTTGTTTAAGTGCCAATGGGTGAAGATGACCAGAGTTGGGGTAACAATTGACAAGGATTATGGGATGACAATAGTGGACCTCGACACTATTGGGTACAAAGACGAACCATTCGTCCTTGTTGCTGATGTGAATCAGGTGTTCTATGTAAAAGACATGTCTACAAAACCAAAGAAAGGAAAAAACGATGACAAATCAATCATCAATGAGCCCAAGTGTCACATAGTTCTTTCAGAGAAAAGAAATATTTTAGGAATTGAGGACAACTCAGACATGTCAGAACTTTACGAAAGGGATGACCGAATTGCGCCATTCAGTGTGACCACAGACCCAAGCATAATTCTAAATGTCGAGGACACTCCATGGTTACGACATGATCATGACCAAGGGACATATGTCAAGAAGAAGATCACTAATGTGCCCGCTTGATGTAGCTAGCTTAGCAGTGTGATGTCGATCAAGTGACATGTGTATTGGGTATTTTAGTCAAATAAATAAAGATCTACATTTGTATTTGGTCAAATTAATGTTTACTAATACTTCTTTTGTAGTCATTTAGTGACTAATGAAGATCTACATTTGTCAGTAAAAAAGTTTAGTTCTAAAATGAATGATCTTGATGAGTTATAAAACTTTTGTATTCAAAAGTTTTTCATATAAGGTCATTTAGTGTCCCATTAACAATTTTCTATTTAAGGGTACACTTAAAAGTCGTATAATTGGACAATGAATGGTGAAACACAAATAGTTTAACGTTAAAATAATGCATAAACTAATTTCCTGTTGGTAACCAAGCATTTTATTTTTTTTTAATTGAACAATATACTTTTGCATTAACCAAATTCTAATGGTTAGTTACATTTATATTTGATATTATAAAAAAGGTAAAAGATTTTATGTTATACATTTTTCTAGTGTATAATAAAGCAAAAGTAAATTTAATGGTTATTTTTAAAAAAATTTGTGGCATGTATTTAATTTATTATGCAATTAACAAGAACTAGAACAATTTATAGATATATTAAACTATATACAATACCAAAACATATAAAAGATTCCACTGAAAATTTCGTTTGGCGCCTAAATAGGCCTTTAGCCGCGGTTGGTAATACCAACCGGGGCTAAAGGTGGCCTTCCTATATAAGCCGCGACCGATCTCCTGTCTTCCTCCTCCCCTCTGTCTTCGTCGATCTCGCGCGCGGTCGGCCTTTCCTCGACGCAGCACAACCGTCGCCACGCCGTCGGAGGAGCCCGCCGCTGTCCGAGCCACGCCATCGGAGGAGCCCGCCACAGTCCGAGCCACGCCGTCCGAGTGCCGCCGCCGCACACCTACGTCTGCGCCGCCGTCTCATCTCCGGCCTCCTCGTCGCGTCGCCGCGCAAGCCACCGCTGCCGCGCGCACCGCCGCCGTCTACCTCTCCGCCGCCGCCGCGCCTCTACCTCGTGGGCCCGCCGTCCAAGAGAGCTAGGCCCACCGGAGAGAGAGATCGAGAGATCAGAGAAGAAAAGGAGAGAGAAGAAGAAAAAAGAAGAAGAATAGAAGAGAAAGAAGAGGAAAAAGGAGAGGAAAAAGGAGGGGGAGAAGATGGAGAGGAGAAAAGGTGTTTAAAAAAGAAATATAGAAATTGACTCAACTATATTTATGTTGTTTTTTTCACAAATTAATCTAACATTTGTCTAAATAATTTTGTAGTGCTAAAGGTGTGTAAAGGAGAAAGAAGAAGGATAAAGAAGGAAGAAGTAATATATTCTAGTTTTATTAAATTGATTTAGGAAATTGATTGATGTTACAAATATATTCTAGTTTTATGAAATTTATTTAGTTTTAGTAATGTATTTTAGTTTTAGGAAATTTATATATGTTAGTAATATAATTTAGTTTTAGTAATATATTTTATTTTTAGGAAATTGATATATGTTAGTAATATAATTTAGTTTTAGGAAATTGATTTAGTTTTAGTAATGTATTATGTGTACCACATTCATGCTTTTGATATATATATATGGATTTCTATATATGATTTGATATATATATATATATATATATATATATATATATATATCTTCCATTATTGCTATATATATAGATATACATGTAAACCCTAAGTGTCTACCCTAAACCCTTTTATTATACTCACACTTTGTTACACACTTGTTTAGGGTTTACACACATACATACACTTTGTTACACACTTTCCATTATTAGCAAATTAAAAGGGTCATACCTTTCCATTATTGCTATATATATTAAGTGTGTACCCTTTTATTAGCAAATTATTACCATAAGTGTCGATTTGATATATATGCGTCTACCCTAAGTGTTACACACTTGTTTAGGGTTTACACACACTTGTTTAGGGCTGGTTTGCACACACACACAATCACAAACACACACACATACAAACAAACAAACACACACACTAAGTGTCTACCCTAAACCCCTAAGTTTCTAAACCCTATAGATATACATCATAAGTGTCTACCCTAAACCCTAAACACTTTTATTACACACACACTTAGTGTCTACCCTAAACCTCTAAATTTCTAAACCCTATAGATATACATCATAAGTGTCTACTCTAAACCCTAAACACTTTTATTACACACACACTTAGTGTCTACCCTAAACCACTAAGTTTCTAAACCCTATAGATATACATCATAAGTGTCTACCCTAAACCCTAAACACTTTTATTACACACACTACTTAGTGTCTACCCTAAACCCCTAAGTGTCTAAACCCTATAGATATACATTCTAAGTGTCTACCCTATACCCTAAGTGATGTCTACCCTTTTGGTTACTCTAAGACTAAGTGTCTACCCCAAAGTATCTACTCTAGAGAAATATTGACTTTCCATTATTGCTCGCGCGTGGAAACAAAAGACGCGGAGCGAACCATGATTAGCCTAGCTGTTGAGAGGGTCCAAATTAAATACAGATTTTCAATCAGCATTCAGCAATATCGCCACCAGGTCCACTAGCGGTTTTTTCCCCTCAGGTCCACTAGCGTTGATAGTCGTGTTCAAGCTGTCGGAGGCCCAGGGGAGGCCCATGTCTCGTTTTTTTTTTATAAAAAAAACATGCTTATAACAACTCCAAGAGACTAGTTAAAATGTTTTGTAAAGCTAAATATGACTATTATTGAGCAAAAAGCTACTCCAACAAATTATGCAAATGCCTCTCCAAATTAGCTTGCTCTCAATCCCGGAAACTTCGGTCGCTAGTATTGGCTAGCCAATGTCGCTCGCCATCGGGCCTCTGCGTGCGCTTGGCAGCCGGTTCCCGCGTATATGGTCGCCCCTTCCCGCATGAATGCACCATGATCGCACGTTGGTACGCTCGCTCCTAGGCCTCCCGGCAGGCCGGCAAGAAATCTTCTCATTGTTGGTGTTTCTTCTTGTTGCTTCCACTCGATTCAGAGTAGTGGAATCTATGGTGTGGCCTCTTCGTCTTGTTCCTCTGCAACTACCTCCCTCGCTCCGTGCATGCAGTGTTCGTATGGGCATAGCAGGTAGGCATGCAAGCCATAGCTCCACCAAGAGCATCCGGTCAAGCAAGCATGCTATGCACGAAGAACGACTGCCGGTGAACAGCGTGACAGAGCATTCCAGTGGAAGTATTACTCTACGGGACGCTATAATCCGAAAAGGTTTTCGTGACGCGTGGAAGGTTTGAATATACATAATGAAAACTTTTACAGAGGCTGTTGGATTGGTCTAGTTGTTTTAGGTGGATTCCATTTTTGAGAATAGTTAAATGGGGACATTTAGAAAACATTTTTAGCTAGCCTCTTGGAGATGCTCTTAGTTTGAAACTCGATCCGGATCTAGCAACCTAACTTTCACCAATTATACACACATCTGACACTGCGTTCCATAATTACGTATATACTCCTTCTAACAGAGTAAAAGTATACAATAATACTATATACATATATACAGTGAAACATCACGATAAGATGTGGTTTTGTTTGTCTATATCACGCATATATATACTCGGGGACTCTCTTTGTGCACTTGCACTACTTGGCAAAAGGGAACACATCTTCATCAAAAGTGACATCTCTGGAGATGTAAACTCAACCTTCAGTTATGTCGAGACACTAGTACCCTTATGCATATTACTGTATCTTAAAAAGACACATTGTTTGGATCTAAATTGGAGCTTGTGAGTGTTGTAGGGTCTAAGGTTGAGCCAACAAGCACAACAAAAAATGCGCAGGCGGTATAATCTAAAATCTGTTTGAACAAACGCTCAAGGGGAGTTTGATCATCAATCACTTTGCTAGGGAGGTGATTAATGAGATATGTAGCAGTAACAAAGGCTTCGTCCCAAAACTTCAAGGGCATAGAAGCATGTGCAAGAAGAGAGAGACCAAGTTCAACAATATGACGAGCTTGCGTTCAGCTGCACCATTTTGTTGATGTGCATGAGGACACGGCACATGATGAGAAATACCAATGCGTTGAAAAAAGGAATTTAGCTTTTGGTATTCACCTCCCCAATCAGTTTGCATGGTGATTATTTTTCTATCATATTGATGCTCAACTAAGCTTTGAAACTCATGAAACCTTTGAAAAACATCAGACGTATTGCGCAACAGATAGACCCATGTAAATTTACTGAAATCATCTATAAAACTTACATAGTAATTGTTCTTGCTCATGGATGTAGGTGCTGGACCCCAAACATTAGAAAACACAAGTTCTAGAGGATATGAAGATCTACTTGTAGACCTAGATAGGATAGGGAAGCTGGTGGCTCTTGCCTTTCTGGCAAGCGTCACATACAAATTATTTATTCGTCGAAGCAAACGGAATATGACTGACTAAAGACTTGACGGACTATGGCAAACGATGGATGACTGAGGCGACTATGCCATCTAGATGTGGAGGTCTTGACAGCACCGTGCGCCTCTTTATTCTAAAATAGTCACATACACTCTCCGCACCTAAAAATAGCTCCAAATGGCTGTAGTGTGGTATATCTCAAGTTTGATAAATTTATCATAGTGTTTTATTACGGCATGCACCACTGTCATCCAAAGTCTAAAATTGGCTAAGAGCAAGTGCCTTTAATTTTTGGTAAAAAGACACTGAATGGAACCACCACGAGTCTATGATAGATAGTGGAAACGCGTGATCCACAAAAGCTGTATTCCGGGTAGACCGGAAGACAAACAATATGGATGACTGGGTTTAATAAGACGACCCCATTCAGACAAAGCTAATTAAGCTGTAATCAAAAATTAAAAAGAGAGATGTACAACAAAGGGATTCCAGCAGAAGTGTAGTGAAGGTGGGGAGTAATCAAAGCTCCTAATGACGACTCATCGTTGACGAGGAGTAATTAGTAGTACTAGTACATGAGTGATGCACTCGATCGAGTCCCTTTGTTCTTAGGTGGGGAGTAAACAGCCATAGGTGAATCCCTAACCTCACATGCAATGGCGCTGCTGAACCACGACCTCCATCCCTGCCTCCTCCTCCTCCTAACCCCACTCCTCGTCGTGACGGCCGTCTCTACGTGGACCACGCCGGAGAGCGACTTGTACGCTCTCTCCAAGCTCAAGTCCTCCCTACTCTCTGGAACTGACCGCAACAGTCCCTTGCTTGCTGACTGGGACATCGAGACGGCGGCATCAGGCAAGGTGTCTTCTCGGACGAGCCATTGCAACTTCTCTGGGATCACCTGCGACGCCTCCAACAACCGTGTCGTATGTTAGTAAAGTAGGATTCAGGATTGTTTCTGCTAGGGCTCTTTTGCCTCTAGTCTTTGTATCCCTTTATATAGAACTGGAGCTCAATCAGAGCTATCGTTGGATACAGGTTGGCTCCAAGAGCATCTTCCTAGTGCAGTACAAGTAAAGCTAGTCTAAAGCAAAAGAAAACTGCCTACTGCTACAAGTGTCCAAACTGTCTACTGGTACAAATGTCCAAAAACTGAAAAGGAGTGGAAAAAACTAACAACTAAAGTGTAACAAACTAAAGTACACAAGAAGCCAAGGCTTATCTATCAATTCTCCCCCTAAGCCTTGCTTCAGCCACTCTTGGTGATCTTCTTGAGCCCGATCTTACCTCTCATGGTTTCGAACTTGGTTCTTCCAAGTGACTTGGTGAGGATATCGACAAGTTGCTCATTTGTATTGATGTGATCGGCCTTGATGCTTCCTTCTTCCACGCAATCTCTGATGAAGTGGAACTTGGTCCTTATGTGCTTGCTCCTGTCATGGAACTTTGGGTTCTTGGCAAGTGCAAGTGCCGATTTGTTGTCCACCTTCAACTCCACAGTTTCCACCTTCCTTCCTAGCAGATCGGCAAGCAGCCTTGATAGCCATAGTGCCTGAGTTGCTGCTGTAGTCATGGCCACGTACTCTGCCTCACAGCTAGAGAGTGCCACTACCTTCTGCTTAACCGATTGCCAGCTGACCAGGCTGCTGCATAGGAAGAAAAGACAGCCAGTTGTGCTCTTGCTGGAATCAATGTCTCCAGTCAGGTCTGAGTCACAATAGCCCAAGAACCTTGCCGATGAGGGACTTGCCGATGAGGGTGCCTTAGTGAAGTGGAGGCCATAGTCAAGGGTACCAGCCAAGTACCTGAGAATTCTCTTGACTGCCATTTGATGTTCAGTGGTCGGTCTTTCTAAGAACCTGCTCACAAATCCCACTAAAAAAGTCAGGTCTGGTCTAGTGTGGACCAAGTACCTCAAGCTTCCAACCAATCTCCTGTATTGTGTTGGATCCACTTCTTCTGCTGTGCTCTCCTTGCTCAGCCTCAACCTTTCCTCCATCGGTGTGGCAGCAGGGTTGCAATCGGCCATGCTCCCCAACTCCACAATCCTCTTTGCATAGTGGCTCTGCCTCAGAGTGATCCCACTACTCCCTTGCTGCACTTCTACTCTAAGATAGAAGCTGAGTAACCCAAGGTCACTCATTTCGAAAATGGACTGCATCTCCATTTTGAAAGCCTTCACTTCCTCTCCCTTGACTCCAGTGATGATCAAGTCATCCACATAGACTCCTACCAGTAGAACAGAGTCATCTGAGCCTCTTCTATAGATGACAGCTTCATGCTTGCTCTGAACGAACCCCATCTTCTTCAAGATTGAGTTCAGCTTTGCATTCCACACCCTGGGTGCCTGCCTCAGCCCATACAGTGCCTTGTGGAGCCGATAGACCTTGTCTTCTTCTCCTTGGATAGCAAACCCAGGTGGCTGCCGCACATAGACCTCCTCCTTGAGCTCTCCATTGAGGAATGCCGATTTGATATCCATGTGATGGACCCTCCATCCTTCTTGAGCAGCCAAAGCCAGCAGCAGCCTGACTGACTCCATTCTTGCCACAGGGGCAAAAGCATCCTTATAGTCGATCCCTTCTTGCTGCATAAACCCCCGAGCCACAAGCCTTGCCTTGTGCTTGATCACATCCCCATCGGCACTCTTCTTCAGCTTGAATACCCACTTCAGAGTGATCGGCCGATGGGCGGCTTTAGGTGGCACCAGCTCCCAGGTGCCGTTGCGCTCAATAGCGCCCAACTCTTCCTTCATCGCAGCTTGCCAAGCTGGATCATCGGCAGCCTCATCGTAGGTAGTCGGCTCACCCGAGCAGGAGAGGTTTAGCTCGGCGAACAGCCTCTGAGCTATCGGCGGGGTGGCCTCATCCCTGATGAGGTCAGTGATGCGTCGGTAGCGCGGTGGCTCACTGTCATGGTAGGTGTCCACCCTTTCTTCATCGTCCTCTGGGGGAGTCACGTACTCGACCCGAGGACTGGATCCGCTCGTTCCCAATGGCGTCGCTGCCGATGGAGCGGTTGCCGATGTAGCCGTTGCCGATGGTGCCGCTGCCGATGGTGCCGCTGCTGATGGAGCCGCTGCCGATGGAGGAGTTGTCGATGGCGCGGTACCTTGTGACGGCTCCGGTGTAGTGAAGCGCGGTGCCGATGGCGATGGTGATGCCGATCCAGGCACCACTTCTTCCCAGGGGTACTCGACGGTGAAGTCGCTGCTCCCTTCTGCCGATGTACTTGCCGATGCCGATGCCCATCCACTTGATGTACCTATATCTTGATGTAGAAACCTCGCAAGCCCAAAATCAGCCACACGAGCAACCATGGAACTGTCCAGTAGAACATTACTTGGCTTAAGATCACAATGAATAATTGGCGTTGGCTTATGTTGGTGAAGGTAATCAAGTGAGGATGCCACGTCAATTCCAACATTTAATCTTGCAGTGAGATCTAATGATGCCTTTTGTTCGCCATCTTCGTTGATATGTTTGTGAAGCCATTGGTCCAAATTTCCATTTGGTAGAAACTCATACACGAGGGCCTTGAAGTCATGGCCCTGAGAATCAATGGTTGAACAGATAGTCAATATCTTTACAAGATTCCGATGTCGAGCACATCTTAAAGTCTCGCATTCTGCAACAAAACTTTGAGATGCACCACGCTGCATGAGGTTGAGAACCTTAACAGCGATCACTATCTGCTGGTCGTTGCTTCTCATTGTTCCTTTGTAAACTGATCCAAAGCTCCCAGCTCCTATGAGGTTCTCGGATGCAAAACCATTTGTCGCATTAGCCAAATCGGCATAAGAGACCCTCATGTATTGCTCACTCAAGACCGAACTTTGTTGGTGTAATTCTGTCTTCTGGCGGCGCCTTTGTTGGAGTGCAAACAATGCAAATACTAATGTGACACAGGCAAATGCACTGCATACAGAGACTGTTATGACAAGTTTTCGATGTGGTTTCTTGGTTGTCTGGGTGGGGCAAGGTGGCAATCCCAGTTGAGGAATACCACCACAAAGACCTTCATTCCCAGTTATTAAGATCGCTGCTGCATTGAGAAATACCCCATAACTTGGAACTCCACCTTGGAGTTTATTGAATGCGAGATTCAGTATAGAAAGGCCAGTTAGTCTGGCAAGGATCTCAGGAATGGTCCCCGACAAATTATTGTGAGAAAGATCAAGCCCTACGAGACCCTTTAGATTTCCTAGTGGCAGTGGAATTGTGCCCTGAAGGATGTTTCCTGATAGATTGAGAAATTCTAGGCTTTGACACCCACCAATGGAAGATGGAATCTCACCAGAAATCATGTTATAAGATAAATCAAGTGCGTTCAGATTTTCTAGACTTCCAACTTCTGATGGCAAAGACCCAGATAAGGAATTGTGTGAAATGTTGATGAAACTCGACAAGGTTGATATGGTAAAGAGTTCTTTAGGTGTCGGACCAGAAAGATTGTTGTGAGAAAGATCCAATGCTTCTAAAGGACAATGGCTGAGACTAGATGGTATAGGTCCACTTATAGCATTTGTACTGAGGAGAAGTTTAGTAAGTTGTGTAAGATTGCCAAGAGTTACTGGCAAGGGTCCAGACAAAGCATTATTGTACAGAAATAATTCAGACAGCTTATTCAGGTTGCCAAGAGATGCTGGAATAGCACCTATGAGAAAGTTATGAGGCATGTAAAGTGATACTCCAGCTGTGTTGAGAGATTACCAATTGAATTTGGCAGCACGCCATTTAGATTATTCGAGCTAACATCTAGTTCAACCAAGTTGCTACAATTGGCCAGACTAGCCACAAAGCTCCAATCTGTAAAATGGCTTGAACGTGATTACCCCTTAGGGTTCACGGCTTCGTGTTAAATAGAGTTGGGAATAGCCCCCAACGTGGCATTACATCCTGAAGTACAAGTCAATCTATTACACACCGAATTACAAGATTGATCTACTTGCTATACAAGACTCTAACTAACAAGGTAATAGATCAGTACAATACAACGAAGCGGTATCAATCAATCAACGCCAATTAGGGGATATGCTAGATATTCTAACACCCCCCGACAATCACAACGCATCTGATAAGTTGAGATTGTTCCTAAACATCACGGTTTGCTTCTCAGGGAGTGCTTTAGTGAACCCATCAGCGATTTGGTCACTTGTCCCAATAAACCTGATGTCCAGACATTTTGCTGCAACTTGTTCTCTAACAAAGTGATAATCAATTTCTATGTGTTTGGTACGGGCATGGAAAACAGGGTTAGTCGATAGATACTTTGCGCCAATATTATCACACCACAGGCAGGCTATTCTTGGATGTGATATTCCCAGTTCATCTAGTAACTTTTGAATCCACATTACCTCAGCAGTGGCATTGGCCAAAGATTTGTATTCGGCTTTTGTGCTTGATCGAGACACCGTTGCCTATTTCCTTGCACTCCATGACACAAGGTTGCAGCCTATGAAAACAGTGAACCCTCCAGTGGATCGCCGGTCATCAGGGCATCCAGCCCAATCTGCATCAGAGAAAGCGCTAACAAGCATAGAATTAGATTGTCTAATTTTTACTCCAAGACTGATGGTTCCTTTCACATATCTCAGTATCCTTTTTACTGTTTCCCAATGAACAGTAGTTGGTGAGTGTAGAAACCGACACACCTTGTTTACTGAGAAGGACAAATCAGGTCTTGTTAGAGTCAAATATTGCAGTGCTCCAACTATGCTTTTGTATCTGGTAGAATCTTGATCTCCCAAGGGTGTTCCACTTAGAACTGAAAGTTTCTCAGTTGTACTGAGTGGAGTTCTTACAGGCTTACACAGCTCCATATTTACCCGTTTCAAGATATCAGAAGCATACCTTTCCTGTGTTAGCAGTAACTCACCCTTCTTTCTTTGAACTTGTATACCAAGAAAGTAGTGTAGGTCTCCGAGATCCTTGATGGCGAAGTCTTTCTCAAGGTCCCGAAGTAGAGCACTTACTGCTTCCTGTGAGACACTCGTGACAATGATATCATCAACGTAAACAAGCATAAAGATGACAACGTTTCCTTTTCGATAGAAAAAGAGAGAAGTGTCTCCTTTTGATGGAACAAAACCAAGACTTTGCAGTTTGCTACATAGTCTTGCATACCATGCCCTTGGGGCTTGCTTCAAGCCAAAAATGGCCTTATCAAGTTTGCACAGGTAACCTGGTTTAGTTTTATCCTCATATCCAGGCGGTTGCTTCATGTAGACTTCTTCCTCAAGAATTCCATGAAGGAACGCATTCTATACATCAAGTTGCCTCAAGTGCCAACCATTTGAAACAGCAAATGAGAGCACAAGTCTAATAGTTGCAGCTTTGACTACAGGGCTAAAGGTATCTTCATAGTCAATGCCATACCTTTGCTTAAACCCTTTTGCAACTAACCAAGCCTTGTACCTCTCAATCTGTCCATTGGACTTTCTTTTTATTTTGTACACCCATTTGCAGTCAATGACATTTTTTCCTTTCTGAGGTGAAACAAGGTGTCATGTTTTATTCCTATGCAAAGCATCAATTTCACTATCCATGGCTTGTTTCCAATTCTTATCAGTCATAGCTTGTTGTAGGTCTAACGGACCTTCTGTTGTTGCTGCTAATTGCCCATAACGAACCGTCCCATCAGTATATAACTTAGGTTTTCGAATACCTTGTTGCAGACGGGTCACAGGGCGCTGAACTGGCACATTCGGTAGATCAGGAGCAGCAGCCGCAGAGGATCCAGCTGCAGAGGCATCACCTGGAGTAGGAGATCCCGCCTGCGTCGCCTGCGTTGGTGCAGGCGTTGTGGAGGCTGGTTCCGGCGTAGACGATCCAGGCGTCGGGCTCGAGGAAGATGCGCGCGCGTCGTGTGCCCCTGTGCTCGGGCCTGGCTGCCAGGGAGCAGGTGCAGGGGGTATGATCGGCGACTGATCCGAGGACGATGCGCCGGCAGGTGTTGTAGTGGTGGTAGGTGAATCCGCCTCGTGTCTTGGACCTGTCCCTGCCGAAAGAGGAAGGTGACCAGGTGACATGAAATGAGGCCCGGTTGCAGCCGATCCAGCACCATTCGACTCCGAATTTTCTCCTGGATCATACTGAGACAAAACATTAGTGCGCAGGGAACCATTACCACCTTGATCATGTGAAGCATTAACCCCAAATGGATAGGTGGGATTAAGGAGGGTGGAAGGAAGGAGAAGAATTTTGGATCGAAGTCTAGCGTCGGCATTAGGGTGTAGGGCAGCGAATGGGTACACGGTTTCATCGAAGACGACATCTCGTGAGATGTAAACACGACCAGTTGCAACATCAAGGCATTTAAAACCTTTGTGCATACTGCTATAGCCTAAAAGGACACATTGCTTTGACCGGAATTGAAGTTTTCTGGCATTGTATGGGCGGAGATTAGGCCAGCAAGCACACCCAAAGGTTTTGAGTATGCGATAATCAGGAGGATGGTTGAAAAGGCGTTCAAGAGGAGTTTGGCCATGAATGACTTTGCTAGGGAGACGATTTATGAGGTATGTAGCAGTAAGAAAGGCTTCATCCCAAAATTTCAATGGCATGGAGGCATGAGCGAGTAATGACAAGCCAACTTCAACAATGTGGCGGTGTTTGCGTTCAGCGGAGCCGTTTTGTTGATGCGCATAAGGACATGAAACATGATGTGAGATGCCAATACGTTGGAAAAAAGTATTTAGTTTCTGGTATTCCCCTCCCCAATCGGTTTGTATGGCTAGGATTTTCTTACTGAATTGCCTATCAACCATGGATTGGAAATCATGAAACCTTTGAAAAACTTCAGATTTATGACAAAGCAAATAAACCCAAGTGAATTTACTAAAATCATCGATGAAACTTACATAGAAGTTATTTCGACCCACAGACGTGGGAGCAGGACCCCATACATCGGAAAAAATAAGTTCAAGAGGACTAGATGACGTGCTAGTGGACACTGGATAAGGCAATTGATGACTTTTGCCTTTTTGACACGCATCACACACTTGTTCTTTATTTGACTCAGCAACAAAAGGAATACTATTTTGACTAAGGACCTGTTGAACAACTACGGATGAAGGATGGCCAAGACGGTTGTGCCACCGAGACGTAGGGAGCTTGGCAACACTATATGAAGCTTTATTCGACTGCAACTTGGATGGCTTCAAGGGTTAGAGGCCCCACTCACATGCACCTCTAAGCAGAGTTTTCTTCGTTGTCTGGTCCTTAATCAAAAAATGATTGGGATGAAATTCAATGAATGCATTGTTATCAGATGTAAGACGATGAACAGATGCAAGATTTTTGTTTGCCTCAGGAACATAAAGGATGTTTTTAAGAACAAGGTTTTTATTTGGGGTATGAACAACACTATGACCAATTTGGTTGATTCTCATACCTGCGCCAGATGCGATATGCACCTGGTCAGTACCATTGTACTTCTCCTTGGTGGTGAGCTTCTCCAGCTCACCCGTGATATGGTCCGTAGCGCCAGTGTCAGTATACCAATTGGTATCTACACCGTAGGACGCAGACGACGTAGAGCGCTTTTCGGTGGGGCCGGTGAAGGAGGCATCGAAACGCTTGAAGCAGCGCATGACGGAGTGTCCTTCCTTGCCGCAGAGCTAACATGTGACGTCACGGTCGGTGTTGCGATTGTTGCCCTGCTTGATGTTGCCTCCGTTGTCGCGACCACGGCGGCGACTGCGTCCACGTCCACCTCCGCCACGGATGAAGCCTCCACGGCCTCCACGGGTAGCACTGTTGGCGGAGGAGCTCGAGCCACCGTGCACGAGATCCATCCGTTGTTCCCAGGCAAAGAGCTGGGTGTAGAGCTCTCCCAGTGACACGGGCTCCACGTGCCCTGCCATGGTGGACACGACGGGATCATAGTGTCGACGAAATATGCGTCGCAGTCTACCTAGGGGGTACCCCACGATAGTAGATTGTTAGGCGGAGGTGTGGCGACAGCGATCAAGCGTAACACGGAGAGCGTAGACACGGCGATTTATATAGGTTCAGGCCGGCAAACCGCCGTAATACCCTACGTCCTGTGTTCTGGTGGCTAGATTGATCTTGTGTATTAGGTTACAAGATCTGAAGATGATCTGAGAGAGGTTGTGCATAAGTTTTTGAGGGGTCCCTGCTCGCCTTATATAGCCGGGGAGCAGGGTTACAATTTTCATATCCTAACAGATTACGATCGGTTTCCAATGGCAAGGGAGCCGAGTCTATCTACTAGGATCTTCTTGGCGAGCAAGTCTTCTCCGGAGTCCTTGGCGAGCACGGCGGGCCGGTCGCGTGCCGCAAGGCCTCGCGGGCTGGGCCGTCTCCTGGTCGGCGGCCCAAAAAAGGTCCCTGGGGATATGCGGAGGATATATCCCCAACAAGTCCCCGAGCACGTTGTATTCTTCTGGCGAGCCCGCATCATCATCCTGAGAGGTGTTCAGCTGGTCGCCATCATACGGAATGGTCGTCGTAAAGTCCCGACCAGGGTGGCTGGTCGAGGTGCTGCTCGGTGAAGCCTCCCGACCAGGTCGATCTGGTCGAGAACGTCGTAGCTTGATGCGCGAGATGGTCGCCTTGCCGGACGCTGCTGCTGCTTGCTGGAAGAATGTGACGTGCTGAAGAAGAAAAAACTTTTGAAAGGTCTTTCCCTGGTGAAGTGTACCCACTTAGGCTCTGCAAAAATAGCACATCAAAACAGCAGAGCTTTATCGAGGATAAAATCAGTACATTCACCGCGAGGTGAAGTATACCCACTTAGTCCCTGAGCATGGTAGCAGGTAAAGTATGCACGTGGTGTCGTGCTTTATAAAGTAGTGCATAAGGTATATAAATGGAGATTGAAGCATAAATTTGCAAAAAACGGCTGCAAGTGCCCGTAGTCAACGAGCCTGATGTAAGTAGCGCATAGCTTCTTGCATCAGGATCAAGTATGCTGAAGATAAAAGATTGAAATACTAGTTTTAGTGATAAACGACTGCGAATATTCATAGTCTCTGAGCCTGATGGGAGGAGCTTGAAGAGATTCTTACATCGGGGTCATTTAGTGTTTATTCGCAGTCCCCGGGCGTCTGAAGATAAAAGATTGAAATACTAGTTTTAGTGATAAACGACTGCGAATACCCATAGTCCCCGAGCCTGATGGGAGGAGCTTGAAGAGATTCTTGCATCAGGGTCATTTAGTGTTTATTCGTAGTCCCCGGGCGTCAGTCCCCGGGTGTTGTCCCTCTGCGCATCGTTCTGTGGTGTCCTGGCCGCAGTCCCCGAGCCTTGCTCGGTGTGGAGCCAGGCGAAGTCCCCGAGCCTGGTCGGGAATGCGACCAGCACTCGGGTCGTAGCTGTTGTCGACGGAGTCCCCGAGTGTGTTCGATCCGCCCGTTCGGCAAGATTGCTGGCGTCGTATACTATAGCTGCAAAAAAATAACATAGAATCGTGCCCAGTCCCCGGGACTGTAGCATTGGTGAAGTCGCAAAGTAAAAATTATTAGCCATAAATCAGGGAATGAACTTTAAGTAAATATGCGGGGAGGTGGAGGTAAATGGGTTGTGTTTTCTCTGTGTGATTACCGGCCCGTTTTGGGGCGTAATAGGTAGGCGGCGTGGCGGTTCCGTATTTGATCGTTGCGGTTTCCCAAAAACCCTAGAAGTTGAAGCGCCGCGCCGCTTGGTATAAAGAGTTACTTCGGTGGTTGACGGAATGGGAAGGGTCACGTTTCTTTGCCTTACTTCGTTTGGGATTCGAATAGCCGGCGATTCGGTGCCATATATTCTCGGTGATTCGAGGGAGATCGCGATCCATCGTGCTCATCAATCTTCACGCTTTCCTTGAGCAAAATTTGGGTCAAGGGTAGGAGGGTTCGTCGGTTCTAGGGTTTTGTCAGTGGAGATGGAGGGTGGTGGTGCGCGCCTTGCGGTTGGCTTCTCCGCCTTGCTGGCCTTGCCGGAGGACTTGGTCTTCCCGATTCTTCTTCATGTGATCGACGTCGGCGACAATGTGCGTGAGTGTGTGAAGATTCGCCCAATCTACCATCTCTTCTGCCGCTTTTGCGATGATGCTTCGACGATTTGGCTCGTGTCTCTCCGCCAAGTTCAGGACTTTTGTCGACCCTACTACCGTTTCCTGGGGCCTGCCTTCGTGCAACGCTTTCTCGATTTCGACCACCATGAGGCGTTGTTCTACCGTGGCCTGGAGCGATTGATGGTGTTCGGCCAAGATCCTGGTGGGCGAGATCTTATTAGCAGAGCGGTGGCTGCTGGAGACGATGTCGCGATGTACTTCAGGGCCATGATGCTATATTATGCTGATTCGGCGAATCCGGAGGCGCTTGCTATCCTTAACTGTGTCGGCGGAGGTGTCCTTCCGGATGGTCGGTTTTGCGACCGGATCTTGCGTAGTCTTCGGGATTGCTCTCGTGATGATATGCACAGGATCAAGCGGCGGCTGGGGATTCGTGCTCCGGAGGATGTTCCAGATTTGGTCGTCGTCGTCGCTCCTCATCTGTGCGCCTGGAACGAGTGTCGTCGCTTCAGTGTCAACACTCCTGGGATCATTATGTATTGTAGCCTGCAGTGTCAGATTCGTCATGAGTTTGATCTCTGGACTAGGAACATTTGTGATGTGGTTGCTTATCGCATCAGTAGGATGAAATTGTAATTGCTGGAACAACTTTTCTTTAGGCGTGGTCTCTCTGATGTCGATTATATTGTCATGCTTTTATTTTGCTGCGGGGCGGCGGTGGCTTGTATCTCGGATACAAGTGGTCGAACGTGTAAGTGAAAACTACAAAGCTATAATATATCGGGGCGGTGAGCTTTTGTTTCACTTGTATGTCCTGTCGTGCCCGCTAGTCGTGAGCCGTAGCGATGAGTCGTTCTGCCTTGGGTCTCAAATGCTCCAGATCGTAGGGCTTGCGCCACTTCACGCGTAGGACACATAAGGACTCCCAAGGAGGTACACTGCTGGCAACCCGCGGCGCAGAGGGCGAACAACTCATACATGCTTTGGATGATACCAGGGTCAGGTCCTTTTTCCGAGAGGGCTAATCGTGGCATGACTAGGGCCTGTGGCGACCGTTCCTGCAGACGCTGGGCGAATAGCCATGCTGCTTGTAGAGTCGTCGACCGTTCCGTGGTCGTTTACAGATTCTGGGCGCATAACCTCATGGCTCCCGACCCAATTGATACCGCCCGGTTGATGGAGAAGTATCAGTTGGGAGCTCTGCAACGTGGTCATAACGACTAGGGTAGCTACTTCTATTCGCTATGACCCGTTAGCAGACCAGCTTCAGGGGCTTTCTGGTTATGGCCAGGCTGTTTGGAGAATGCCGAGATGCGTTTGGAGGGGTCATCGAACACTGTGGGAGTGTTTTGGAGAGGTCATCGATCATTAGTAGCCGCACTGTCGTGGTCGTCGTATGTTATCGGCATTGTTGTGATGGAGGTCATTGTAGTAGAGAGGTTATTCTACGCCATGAGCGTGTCGCAACGATCTTTGTGTGCTGTGGGCGCTTTGTGGAGATTGCCGTACGCCGTGAGCATTTTTGTTCGCATAACAGGTTTGGTTAGATGAGATACGATGGAAAAAAGCATCTTTATTCATTGTTTGGAGATCGAGCAGTACAAACTTTATTTAACTAGGATTATATTAGGGCATCTTGCATTACTCGGAGCTATCAACCTCTATGCTTGTTCGCCGGCGGAGTTGGGAGTGGTCGCTGCTTCTTCTGCTTCCTTCTGCTTTTTCGCTGGCGGGATGTCGCTGCCTTCTGGGTTGTACGTTTCCGGGAGACAAGGCTTCTCGACGGCGTTTATCGTTTGCTGTTCGCACTCGTATGCGATCTTGAGGTTGGTTCGGAGGCTGAGGATGCCTTGCTGCATCGGGATCTTGAGCACCATGTAGGTGTAGTGTGGAACCGCCATGAGCTTGGCGAGTGCTGGTCGGCCAAGTATCGTGTGGTAGGTTGTTTCGAAGTCGACGACGATGAAGGTGATATATTCCACCCTGAAGTGGTCTTCATTGCCAAACTGTACGGGAAGGGTGATCCGGCCTACCAGTGTTGATGCCTTATTCGGAATGATCCCCCAGAAGGAGAAGTTTGCAGGCATGAGGTCCTTCTTGGAGTACTCGAGTTGGCGGAAGGCATCGGCGAATATGATATTGGGGGCGCTGCCGCCGTCGACCAGTACTTTCCTGAAGCGGCACGTAGCGATAGTTGGATCAACGATGAGCGGGAAGCGACCAGGG
Source organism: Microstegium vimineum (assembly GCA_022036555.1). Classification (NCBI taxonomy): domain Eukaryota; kingdom Viridiplantae; phylum Streptophyta; class Magnoliopsida; order Poales; family Poaceae; genus Microstegium; species Microstegium vimineum. Next base: position 44,094,549 of record CM039121.1, on the reverse strand, counting down.
TACCTGAAGTCTGTCCACTCGTCTTCTCCAGAGAAGGTGATGGGTTGTTCCGACCAGTCAAATTTGCGGGTGTCGTCCGCGCCCTCGCCTGTTGCTGCTACCGAGTAGACATCCTTGCGTACCTGGCGGCGTCTCCTTTCTGCTTCAACGACCACGACACCTCCGAAGATGGAGTACGTCATCGATGGTGGGTGGAACTCCGATGCTGTTGGTTCTTGGTCCCTACCCTTGTCAGGGTCGTCCTTCTTTGCCCTCTTGTCTCCTCTTCCTTTCACCGCCTGCTCGAGGAGGTCGCAATTGCGCATGCAGTGCTTGGAGTTCTTGTGTATAGGGCATGGGCCATTGAGGATTTTGTCGTAACTTTCGTCGTAGCTCTTTCTCGGTCTGGTATTCGTGTTGGCGACGTAACTATCGTCTCGTCTGTAATCGTACTTCTGCGGGTAACGCTCGGAGTTGCTCGGTCTGTAGTCCCGGTGATCACTAGGTCTTCCATCGCTGCGTTAGTCTGGTCGGCGATCCCTGTCCCTTCCGCGCTCCGGGGAGCGAGAGTAGTGTCGCCTATTTTCCCTGCTTCGGGCGGCGTCTTCTTGGTTGGCGTAAGGATTTGCAATGCTCATGAGCCCTTCTATGGTCTTTGGTAGCTTCCGTGCCAGCTTGTTTCTAAGCTCGTCAGTCCGTAAACCGTTGGAGAAGATGGCGATGGCCTCCGGTTCGGAGATGTCTGTTATGCTTAATCGTTTATCAGAGAACCGCCTGATGTATTCGCGGAGAGTCTCGTTGCTCCTCTGGCGGATAGCTTCCAGTTCATAATGTGTTCCCGGCTGGATACACGTGGCTTTGTACATTTTGATGAAGACTTCCTTGAGCTGTTCCCAGCTATCGATCGTCCCTTCGGGGATCTTCTGAAGCCAACTGTTAGTCGTGGTCGACAGCATCACCGGGAGGTAGTTGGCCATGACATCTTGGTTTCCTCCCGCAGTACATACGGCGATCTCGTAGGTGGAAGCCCATTGCTCTGGGTTCATCTTGCCGTCGTATTTGTCCACCGATGTTACTCTGAAATTCATTGACCACCGGACAGCGCGTAGGCGGCGGGAGAGGGGTCGCAGGTTCCCAACGGGTGGTGGTGTTAGGTCGCGTCGTTGATTATCATCATGGCACAGAGATCTGCGTCGGTACTCCCTCGGAGGGCTTCGTCGCGTCGGCTCTGGTGTTCGTCCGCTCCGCGGGTGTCCGCGTTTCTCCCCGTCGCGTAGCGGAGATCTTCGCCTGTATTCCCTCGGGGGGCTTCGACGTGCTTGCTCCGGCGTCCGCTCACGTCGAGCGTCGTTGCGTACTTCACCGTCGCGTGACGGGGATCTTTGTCTGTACTCCCGTGGGGGGCTTCTGGGGTGGTTTCTACTATGAGATTGATCGGAGAATTCAGACGGGTGAGCCGCCTTATTTACCTGGACCACTACTGCCTTGAGGTGGGCTACTATCTTCTCTGTCTTGGGCGAGGTGGGGAGTTTGGACAGCTCGCACGTTGTCGCGGCGAGGTTGGCGCTCGGAGTTGGGTATATCGGAACGTCGCCTATCCGGTCGAACTCGTCCTGGAGATTGCGTCCTGGCCTGCGACCTCCGTTTCTCTGGTCTCATTCCCGCTGCTCACGTGCAAGTCGTTCACGTTCGTGGTGCTCCTCGTCTCACTTCTCTTGCTCGATGCGTTCCCGTTCGCGCCGTTGGGCGTGCTCAGTGTTGCGCTGTTCTCTTGCGATCCGATCGGCCTCCGTCTCGTTGTCGCGGGGAGCGCTATCTGTGGAGACCTGAAAAATCATCCCCCCAAAGCCCGGGGGGAACTCTAGGCAGTCGCCGGTCGACGCGGAGGACTCCGGTGTTTCGGGCCTCGTGGTGGCGACAGAGCTTGTAGAGACCATGCCATCGAGAGACATTGCCTGGTCGGAGTCATCGGAGATTGGGGGAGATAATGACGGTGCTCACGATGGGCGCTGGGGGAATCTGGTCGGAGATCAGCCGGTGTGTTTGGCGCTGGAAGATAGCGGCCTGATTATTTAGCCCATAGGGCATCGTTGGAGAGGTGCGAGTGTTCCTGGTCGTCGTGACCATTATCTTCGGCGGAGAGCGGCGGCGGCGTGGTCGGCGACTGTGATGACCGGGGAGTTGGCGTCGTGCCGCCTGGACGAGGTCGATGCAGTCGATGATCCCGGCGTTGGCGCAGTCGACGGCGCCGATCAGGTCGTCGATGTTGATGTTCTTGCGCAGGTGGTACTTCGGTGTGGAGGGATGACACGGAGATGGCGGCGCACTTACCCCGCGTGGCGCGTATCCGACGGTCCAAGACATAGATCCAATCTGGAGCACGGTGCCGGGCGCTGGAAGGACCATCGAATCCGGGAAGGTAACCGCTTGATAAGTCATGAAGTCGATGCACACACCCCCTACCTGGCGCGCCAACTGTCGACGAAATATGCATCGCAGTCTATCTAGGGGGTACCCCACGGTAGTAGATTGTTAGGCGGAGGTGTGGCGACGGCGATCAAGCGTAACACAGAGAGCGTAGACACGACGATTTATACAGGTTCAAGCCGGCAAACCGTCGTAATACCCTACGTCCTGTGTTCTGGTGGCTAGATTGATCTTGTGTATTAGGTTACAAGATCTGAAGATGATCTGAGAGAGGTTGTGCGTAAGTTTTTGAGGGGGGGTCCCTGCTCGCCTTATATAGCCGGGGAGCAGGGTTACAATTTCCATATCCTAACAGATTACGATCGGTTCCCAATGGCAAGAGATCCGAGTCTATCTACTAGGATCTTCTTGGCGAGCAAGTCTTCTCCGGAGTCCTTGGCGAGCACGGCGGGCCGGTCGCGTGTCGCAAGGCCTCGCGGGCTGGGCCGTCTCCTGGTCGGCAGGCCCAAAAAAGGTCCCTGGGGATATGCGGAGGATATATCCCAAACACATAGTCCCCGTCAAGCCCAGCGAGGATATATGAGGCGATCTCCTCATCCTCCAGCTTCTTCCCGGCCGTCGCCATGTCGTCGGCCAGGGACTTTGTTGAAGTAGTCGGAGATGGTCAATGACCCCTTCTGGACGTTGGCGAGCGCCATGCGGGTGTTGATGATGCGCCCGCGAGACTGTGATGCCGTGACGTCGTGGATCTGATTCCACAGTTCAACAGCAGATGTGGCGGTGGACACCTTCATCATGATGTCCCTGAAGATAGATGCCAGCAGATAGTTGAAGATCTGCTGGTCCTTGGCGTACCACTGTTCATACTCCGGATTGGAGATAAGTACGCTGGGCTCCTCCTTCGACTTGGAGATTTGCTTCGGCGGCGCCTCTGTGTCCGGCTCGAGGAAGTGCGCGACCTGTGCACCCCGAAGGCCAGAGAGAACTTGCAGCTTCCACAACGCATAGTTGTTCTTGGTTAGCTTCTCCGAGACCGGGCAACCTATCAGCGAGGTGGTCAGGGAGAGCAATGCAGATTGCGCGGAGGAGGAGGCCATCATCGTAGCAGAGGCGTTGGAGGAACCTAGCTCTGATTACCATGTAAAATGGCTTGAACGTGATTACCCCTTAGGGTTCACGGCTTCGTGTTAAATAGAGTTGGGAATAGCCCCCAACGTGGCATTACATCTTGGAGTACAAGTCAATCTATTATACACCGAATTACAAGATTGATCTACTTGCTATACAAGACTCTAACTAACAAGGTAATAGATCAGTACAATACAACGAAGCGGTATCAATCAATCAACGCCAATTAGGGGATATGCTAGATATTCTAACACAATCAGCATCGTTTGTTGCTTCGAACTGATTCGACGCAATTGACACTTCATACAGGCTCGTTTGTTGAGCTCCTAAGCATTCTGGAATCGTTCCCGATAGGAAGTTTTCTACTGTTTGAATATATTGAAGCATGGAGGCGTTGCAGATGGATGATGGGAGCATGCCTTGAAAGTAATTGTCTGATACAAAAAAATAGATTGATTTCGGAAGGTTGCTTCCAATATCAGGTGGAAGAGTCCCATTCAGGTTGTTATATTCTATATCTATAACTTCGAGAGAAGAAAGATTATTGAACAACAAACTGGGCAAAGTGCCTTCTAGCTCATTATTCGATAGAGCCAGTTGAGTGAGGGCATGAGGGCATAGAGGTTGCCAAGCGAACTAGGTATGGAACCTGAAAGACTGTTCACTGAGACAGAAAGGTCTGTAAGCAGCTCAAGATTTCCTAATGATTCTGGGATCTGACCAACTAGGCCATTTTGCTGAAGATCTAGGAGTACTAATGAAGAGAGGTTGCCTAACCACGAAGGGATGGTCCCTTGGAGTTTGTTTTTCCCCAAACCAAGTTTACTAAGAGATGAGAGGTGTTGTAGGGGTGGAATGCTTCCTTCAAAGTTATTTTGGAAAGCATAAAGAACCATCAACGCTGAGAGGTTTCCCAGTGAGCTGGGGATCGTTCCTGAGAACTGATTTGCACCCAGGTTCAGCACGTTGAGGTTGGCCAGGCTGCCTACCTCTGCTGGGATTTCTCCTGTCATGTTGTTATATGTTAGGACTAGTTTTTTGAGATTCACAAGGCTGGCAATGGTGGGAGGGATTGTTCCTGTAAGCCAATTTTTGCCAAGATTGAGTACCTGCAGATCACGCAAAGAGCTGAACTCACTGGGTACTCCCCCATGGAAATTGTTACTGTCGAGAGAAATTTCTACCAGGTGGCTACAGTTTGAGAGTGACGGTGGAATCTGCCCAGAGAGGGAGTTGTAGGTAAGTTGCAGAGTCTCAAGGTCATGGATGTTACCAAGCTCTGAAGGCAGGATCCCTTGGAAGCCATTTGCTGAAAGATTGAGTCGCCTCAAGAAAGTGAGGTTTCCCAGCGCAGGAGTGATGGTCCAAGTCAGGTTGAGCTCGGGGAGGTCCAGAGCCACCACATGGCCCCGGCGATGTCCCCTCAAGCCACACGCCACGCCGCGCCACCGGCACATGGGAATGGACATGTTGCCCCAGGACGCTAGGCCTCGCAATGGGTCACTCCTCACGAGTGACTTGAATGACATGAGCGCGAGCTGGTCGGAGTCGGGGACGACGTGGGCGGCGGCGTTTGCTCCGTCTCCATGGCGGGCTGCGTTTGTGGAGTGGCAAATGAGGGAGAAGGCGAGCATGCGCAAGAGAGGCTTGATGAACAGCACCACCATCATCATGGTCATGATGATTCTATGTTTGCAGACAGCAAGTCCGAGACATCATGTTTATCATATACAGTACTGGAAGATGGATCTAGGCAACGCTTGCAACGACTGAGTCGAAGAGGGCGACGACTGAACCGAGACTTGACGAAGAGCGCCAACTAGAGATGAAAACGAAACGGAACCGCATCCTTTTCTGTATTTAATCCGATCAAATTCGTATTTTTTTGTCCGACTTTATCATTTTTGCTTTCGTTTTCATATTTCAAATGTATTTTCACCGAGTTCGGTCGTTTTCTACTTTTCTATTTTTAATTTAAAATATACTGAATTCAAAATATGATTTAAATCGAATTTGGTTGTCAATCATTGCTATCCAGACAACTATGCAAATGCAAATATGGAGCACTGATGTCCATGAGCCGTATTATATAGGCAACTCACTTCTATCACGTCTCCCCGAGTCGTCGAGGTGAGACTAATCAGCTCACACGGTGTTGCATGGCTGCATCTGGTCTCATGCGACGTTGTTATTACGTTGCATGTTATTGGATGACCAAAAGTGAGAGACGCAGATGGGCTAGGCCTTGTTGCTATTCTTTCTAGTCTAGTATCGATGGCATCTCAAATTTTTCTCTTCTGTCTTTTTCTTTTTTTTAAAAGAAACCAAATTGATAAGTCTGTTCGCTTGCACACGAAATTTTCCACAATGATACTTGTAATTGTTACAGTATGTATTATGGGTCGGTATTCTAAATTGAATTTTTGTATAACGATCGTGTTTGATAGAATTTCGCTCGAATTGGTTCGTTTTTAAAATTCCTAATATTTTGTAAGTTCGCGTTCGTTTTCGTGTTCGACTTTACTGTTTTCGCTTTCGCTTTCACTTTCGTTTTCGTATTAAAATGTAAACGTAGAAAATGGTTGAGAAGTTTTTCGACCGAGTTCGACCGTTTTCATCCATAGCACCAACCATCATCATTGTGACTATATATTTCTAACCCTTGTGTTATCGTGTCCAAAAGCTATGCATCTTTTTCATGCTTTAGTCAGAGCAAGCTCAATGTATATGACAAAATCAGTCCGGAAAGGACTAGCATCTTTGTTATTTTTCTTGCACAATGTACAACCTATAAGGTGGGGTCCACATAAAAATAAAAAATCTCCATCCCCATGCTCCTCTTGATGCCTATGCACCTTCTTTCTCCTCCGTGACTCTTGCCGCCACCGCAGTCGTTGGTTGCTGCCGCTGTCGATCCTTCCTTCTCTGTCCATAAATGGTGACACAGATGCTAGCTTCTTCCTTCTCATGCTCGGCATGCAGATGGTGGGCTTGGTGGTGGGCCACGCTGATGGCTATGGCGATGTCCTCATGGACAACACGGATGGCTGCGGCGGCAGCAACGTAAAAGGTGCGGATGGACGTGGCGGCCTCATGGGTGGTGCAGGTCGCGAGCATCACGGATGGCTACGACGCGCGGTGGCCTAAGCTGCACGGATGGGCGGACACACGGCCTTGCGGGCGGTGTGAATAGCCGGGATCGCAACCTCGACGGCGGCACGCATGCCTTGGCCGGCATCCTCGCACGTCGCGGGCAGCCCAGGCAGAGGGACGGAGAGAGGAATACTTTTTCTTACTGCTATGGGCGGTCCATAGCCTTATGTAAAGTTTTCCAAACGGGCCGACACTAGCCTGGTGTGAAAAAGCACAGCCCTAGCCCGGTCCAGCCGTGCCCGTGCCTGGGCTGAGAAGTCGGCCCGTAGTGTCGGCACGGGCATGGCCCGGTCCAGCAGGTGGCCCGTCTCGGCACGGGGCAGGCACGGCTGGCACGGAGCAGGCACGACTGGCACGAGGCAGGCACGGATCGGCATGAGGCAGGCACGGCTGGCACGGGGCAGGCACGGAGCAGCCACAGCTCGACACGGGGCACGCACACGCACTTAGTGTCAGCGCCGACACGGTGGCACGGCTGGCCAGGTTTAGGGCCGTGTCAGTGCCTGAACTTTGGCACGGTGGCATGCCCCGACACGGCCAGGGCGGGCTAGGGCTGGGGCGGGCCGGGCCAGGCCGTTTGGAAAACTTTAGCCTTATGGATGATTTTGACTATAGATTTCTTTATAGTTTTTCCACAATATTTGAGCCAATCTGTAAGTGATAATTTACTCCCTCCGTCCATCGGTTGGAGTCGTTTTAGGGCACTCACAATGCAAGACTCTATCACAGAGTCCAAGACTATTTATTACTACTTATTTATGACATTTTGCTGATATGACAGTATATTTATTGAAGAGAGATGATAAAAAAACAAGACTTCAAGTCTTATTTAGACTTCAAGTCCATAATATTCGAGGTAATAAATAGGTTTAGACTCTATGATAGAGTCTGTATTGTGAGTGCCCTTAGGCTCTGGTGTGATGACCAAGGGAAGACGGCACATGCAAAATTGGCTAATTAATCAGCGCTTTCCTTTTAATAGCGCATGCAACGGTTGACGCATGCAAACGGAGAGGGGCTAATTGAAGCGACGCGAGACGTTGCCGCATCAATTATCACGGTTCATACGAGGCCGGGTCTCGTAGGATGTGTGCCAGCGCTTGGGGACCTGGTCCATGGCTAAAACGACTCCAACTTTTGGAAGATTTTTTTTTTCTCATACGACTCCAACCGATGGACGGAGGGAGTATTCCCTATGGAAGTTTGCTCTCACATGCTGCAAGACCGTGGCGTTGAAAATCTTCGCCGAGTTAGGACTCTACCCAGTGCTGCACCTTTTTCTGTTTTTCTTTTCCTACAAATAGCCAATTTAGGTTGTATGAAAAAGAAAAACGGTTATACTTAGTCTTTCCTGATTCCTAGATAGCTTTGCTTCCTTCCTAGAATGAGTCACTGAACTGGAGTTGATGAAGCCAAAATTAATAGCTTAACCTGGAGCTGTGCAGCCAGGCACGGCCAACCTTGCCTGATATCATGCACATTACCGTTTGGTAGTTATGCTCCTTAAATCACTCACTCATTACCGTTTGGTAGTTATGCTCCTTAATTAACTAGTGAGTGATTTTGGCTAAAAAGAGAAGTGTTTCTGTGACTAATTCTCTTTAATTTTTTAGCTTAAACTTTCAATAATTCTATAACTGGAAATAATTCTTTTTGATTCTTTAGCTTAAACTTTTAAAATCAGTATGAAAATCACTTCACAGAATCAGATAAAGCTATTTTTTTTAACTCTCAACCTCTTAATTTATTTTAAAGAATTAATTTATAAAATCAGTACAAAATCACTTCTCACAGAATCACTGCTCGCTGAAAAATACGTTTGATATAGTTAGGGAGTGATTCTCGCTGATAATCTGCTTCATAGAGCACTTACAAACGACCCCTAAAGCTTCACCTAGCCGGCTGGACTTCTGGTCTTCGCCTGTAACAGTAGAGTAATTGCTAGATGAAGCAGAGAATTGGCATCATAAGCACTTTTTTTTTCGGTAGACGGCACAACGACGATCACAATAATCCATTCTCACGATGAAAAACAAAACTAATAAACTAAGATATGGGCCAAACAAACTGTAACCAAAGGCTCAGGTATTACTACTATATCACAACAGAAAAGCTACCACATAAACGCCTGGCGTATCAACTCTGAAACAAAAAGGATGCTACCGCTTCCCAACCAAAAGCACACAATAATAAACGTGTGTCCATAAACTCACATTACATGTGCAGTACGACACACAAGGGTGATCAAACATAGAGTTACAGGATCAACATGACTAAAGTTTATCGCCTGCGCATGCTCCTATGCCACCACGTCCTCGCATTAATTGCCCCTCCACCGAGGGGCCATTGCACCAGCTGCAGCCTCGCCTTGTGCGCTCTCCCACTAGAGAATGCCACAGTTTGAGGAAAGGAAATATAACAATTAGTTCATGTGAAGAATCAATTGCTTTAAACAAAACAAATTGTTTGTAAGGAACATTCAAAATATTTAATCTCTACCAATATATAATGCACTGATAAAATTTCCTACAGGAAAAATGTACCCAACAATCAAAGTCTCTTCTAAGTACACCTTAAAAATTACCTCCACCAAAATAAATCTTTCAAAATAAAAGATCCAGATTTACTCTAACCTCTCTTTAGATCTACTCACTCAAATCCAACGATAGATGTTTAGATCTTCCCTCATCACTCATTCCTCCCATCCCGCGTCCGCCCGTCCGTCGGTCCGTCCCTCGTCAGGGACTCCCGTCAAAATCAGATTCATTCATTCAAAATCAGAAACCCAGAAAAAAAAAACATCATCCGCACGCCGCCGCCAGCAGCTCGCGAACGCCCCACTGCCACCGCCGGCAGCCCGCGTCCGCCCCCCGCGAACGCCCCCACCCGCCCCCGCCGGCAGCCCGCGGCCGCCCCCCGCCGGCAGCACGCGGGGACAGCCACCCCATCCCGCGCCGCACTCCCGAGCCGCGAGCACGCCGGCCCTGCCGCGAGCCGAGGACACCACAGCGCCGCAGACACCCTCAGAGCCTCCGACCTCGCCTCATGGTGCCTGTCAACGACGCGGACGGCCCGCGCGCGTCGCCCCCCATCCTCCTCCTCGACAGCCTTGAGCAGCGGCGCTACTCCCCTGGCCGGCAGTAGGTTGAGCGGGATGAGATGCTGCCCCCTTCCGGCCTTCCTCAACGAATCCATGCCGATCCCATTCCCTCCTCCGCCAGGAATCCCAAGCGAGATGAGCTGCTGCACCCATCGTCCAGGAATCCAGTGGCCTATGGTATGTGCCCGGATCCATTCTGCAAGTACCCTGCCTTCAGATTTTGTCCTTCCTTTCAAATAAGAAATAATTATATCTCCACGTTTTTGTCCCTTTCTTTTATGAAGAGGAGAAACAACTTTTCATTTACAGAACGAATGCACTACTGATGTGAAACAGTAATGCATACTCCATGGAATGCAGATTTTGCAAGCAGAGGTACTTGCTGCAGAGCTGTTGAGACATTAGAGACACTTGCAGACCCTCTCACAGCTAATTAAGGTAGTGAGATGTTACATGGAGAGAATTGGTATCTGAATTTCTCTTGCCTTTTGTTTTGAGTTCTGAACTTTCAACTTGATGTAGGTTGGCGTGGGATGCATTTTACACCAATCCTACTACTCTACTACTAGAGAAGTGAGGGAATGGTTAAAGAGGTATTTACAAATCTCACATTTACGCTAATAACTATTCCTATCACAGCTCGAGCAAGATTAGTGGCCCTCCCTGTTTCCTTGTACTACTAACTGTATCCAGTATTATTTGATCTTCTTTTTTTCAGCAATAGTTAAGGTGAATTTTACCTGCCAAAGTTACTGAATTTATTCAGCTGTATCAAACTACAAGTAGTGACTAGAGGCTAATTGACATTTTCCTCTGTTGAAATTTGGCAGCTAAATCATTTTAAAACTAACATTTTAAATACTGAGACGGTGATGGTGATATTATGTCAGTCAGTGAGAGTCCTATAAATAGCCTGTATATATATTTCCACCTCTAAATGTTCTCTCAAATATTTCCACCTCTAAATGGCAAGTCTTGTAGGATTTACAAATTTCCTTGGATTCATAATTCTTATTTGTGGTTTTACTCAGATCAGGGCCACACTATCTGGCACGCGCAACCAAAACCCGGTAATCTACTGGTGCACAAGTTGTCTGATTTTACCTTGGGATCAATTTTATAGTACGCAATTAGTATGAATTTGTTTGTTAAGTAAACTGTAATAATTTGTTGCATAATTAGTTGCCGCTGACCACCTTGAGGTAGTCTTCAATTAGAACGTTCTGCTGCTACCACCTTGAGGTAGTCTTCAGTGCAAGGTTGTTGTCATAAAGTTTCATCGATAGTGGCCAGGCGCTCAATGACAACTTCACTGTCAGATTCAGAATAAGAGGAATAGTAGAGCTGTTCATTGACATAAGTCAATGTTAAAATAATTTTGATGGTCAAATGTCCGGTTACATGCTATGCCAATTTTTTGGTACTGCTTTTGGTACTGTTGCTTATTGTCGTGTTGAAAGTTTATTGGTAGCCAAAACTATGAAAAAATAGTCATTTGGCTGTTTTCATATACATCTCTAAAATGAACCTGTGGCGTTAGCACAGGCACTATACCTTCCCATCTGTTTTCTGCCGACTGCCGATGGGAAGGTGCTCTCTGCACCAGCAGCAAAGCCATGGCCAAACAAGCCAAAGTGTACAGCTTGTGATGCTCTTCGGTTTAGTTTTTGCTTCATGCATCAAATCGTTTTTATTTCACTATCCTAGCTAATCTCCTTTTTGGAATTTGGTGTTTAATTTGAAGGCGTATCTGATGAGAGGAGGTGAGGCAGTAATTCACAGCCATGGAATAGAGACTTGCATCGCGTCAATGCTTGATCCTGGTGCCAAGGAGTTCACAGGGTGAATCCCCTTGCCATGCCTCCTTTTTTTTAGATAAGTTTCAGCCGCCTCTGCCATCTTCGGGCAGTGCACAGCTTAGTGCACACGATCTTCTAGATGGTGTCATATATAGGATCCAATATTTTGGTTCCGATCCACGTCACACTTCTTTCCTGGTCCATGGAAGACAATAAAACAAGAAAGGGTTACGGGTGAAACTGAAGCCTGAAAACCACAAAAATAAAAGGTGACTTTTTGGATCCAATATTTTGCATGCTTCATTGTTGTTATACTGTGTAATTGTTTTGCCATTATTGTTTTCCCATTTGATAACCCATTTTATATTTTGATTTTCATTGTTTATACAAGAACAAAGCTCACTGCTATTATTTTCTCAAATATTGCACAGGTTCATATTCCAGTGGCAAAGATACTACCTTTTAGCTCGAAAAAAGATGCTACCTTTTCTTGTTGCATGTAGTGTCAACCTGCAGTGAGGTATTTTCTTTCTCCTTGCTCTAAATTATTGCTTGTGTATGAGAATTTGAGAATAAGTCAGTTGATGAAAATAGACCCTGAAATCCTGAATGTATTAGTTCCTGAGTTTTTGTTTGATGGTAGAAATTTTGAGTGGGTGGGCTCCTTATTAAGGAACAATGATTGCTCTATCATTTTCTGAGTGAAAACTGTTTTGGGTCAAGATGGTTGCAGAAGATATTTTATCATTTCTGAGTTCAGGTGAGGACAAGCCAAGATTTCAATCCTGTGGATTCCAAGGAGATTATGCACAACTCAGGATCAATTTTTGCTTCTATGGAGTCACATCACAGACAAATATTAAAATAGAGTGCTATCAGGCTGGCCCTCTAAATTTGCAAGTTGAGAGCTATCTGGCTGTTCTATAGATCTGTGCAAGTGTTCTTTTTCTCACTTCATCTGGAATCGACATTCTTGCAAACAAGTTATCATCTAGAGGTTTTGTCAATGTCTGGAATACAATATGTGTGTGACAAGTTTGTGAAGGAGTTCATTCCTATACATTCTTCAAATGTGAAGGAGTTTGCATTTGCTGGTTGCATGTACGTCTAGTTTTCTTTTGGATGTATCAATACCATAGTTATATTACTTATTATGCCGTATTGAGGAGCAACATAGAGCTGTCAAGGTTCACTTCAACACTTTCAGCTCCTCGAAAAGTCCTTTAGTAGTGTAATAACTAATAACAATAGTTTATGAGTTTTGATGGATCACGTTTGTACGGAGAATATATTTTGATAGTTAGAACACCAATATATGAGACTTATTTTTGCCATATAGATATCACAATGTCAAGCCATTTGTTTGTGAATTTGTTTTTTATCAGTTTTTTTTGTTTTTTTTGTTTTATGATTTGATTTTCTAGACGCCGTTGTAGCATTACACAAGCAATATAAAAATATCATCGTTTGATTATTTTTACATGTATATCTCTGAAATAAAGCCGTAGCGTTAGCACGGGCATTATACTAGTAGGTTTTTGCTACGGTACTCCGGAATGAATGTGGATCGTCCATTTATTCCGATCCAACGGTCACGATCATCTAGGTAATAGTCTTTATTGAATTTTTATTTTATAAAAATAGGGTAAATAAGAAAGTTTTGTAATATTTAAAATATTTTTTAAGATTTGGTTGTTAAGATGCATGCGGTATTTTTAATATTGAAAATCTTTTTTATTTGATATTTTTTACCTGCCTTGCGAATACTTTTCAGATTTGTTGGTACCTGTCAGATAATGCACCGAGATACCAATCTCGGGCGTCGAATGTTTAAGGAAAAAAAAACCACACATGCAGATATGAGGGATGAAAAAAAAGGAAAAAAACCCACTAAATGCAGATACGGGAGAGAAAAAAAGAAAAAGAAAAAAAATGCACCATACCGCATGCAGATAGACCCCAGAGAAAAACAAAGAGAGAAAAAAAAAGAAAAAAACCCACGCAACCCACGCATGGTAGATAGGTCGTTACCGGTCGCATAGTGTTTTTTTTTAGTTTTTTATTTTTAATTTATTAGTAAATTATTAAGTTAGAAAAATCAATGGATATTACCTGCTGGAGGTAACCGAGTACCTGAGCATTGATCTTCACGTAATTCGCAGCCAGCGCCCGGCGTGCTGTACATGGAGAGGTGGAGAGGCGGTACCGTGCAAGGACACGGCGTGTGGTCCGCTTGATCGGCCCTGCTGAGCCGAGCGTACTTGCAAAGCACGATGCGAGCCCTGCAGGCCGGCCGGCCTGCGCAGGTAGTAGCTACTAGCTAGGGCGATGATCGTGGATCGAGGCGACCGGCCGTGGCGGCGATCTATCGGCTCCTCAGCTCCATCTGTGGGCTGCCCTCCGATCCGCCGTGCTCTCCCGCGTTTTGCCGTGCTTTTGTTCGGGGTTCGGGAACGTCACGGCGCCGCAACGCTACTTTCTGCTTCCGGTGGGCCGCGTATGTGATCCCGTGCCGCGCGCGGGAGGAAACTTGGGCGGCGGACGTGTTAGTTGGGCTTGGCGTTGGGGGCGTGCATTGCAGTGCAGGGCAGACGATGCCCTGCCCGTGACGATACGATGCCCTGGACGACGCGTTCTTCGTCTCGATCGATCCGGCCGGTGCGCCATCGTACGCGGAAGGGCCTGTGCAGGCAGCCCACATCTCTACATGAGTCAGCAGCGTCGTCAGGCGCGTGGAAACAAAAGAGGAGCTACTACCGCGAACCATGATTATAGCTAGCTCTGTTGAGGGAGGGTCCAAATTAAATAAAGTTTTTCAATAGGCTAGCGAGCGAACGTTCTATGATAGAACGCTCGTCGCTAACAGGGCCCGGCCCATCATCTCGGGGCGCCCAGCCGCACCCCGCGCGCGTACACACGCACGCGTATGCCCCGTCGCCCCCACACATGCCACCCCCCGCCAACCGTCCGCTCGGCCTCCGTCACCAGCTCGCCAACCAAGCACCCCCGCCCTGCCTTGCTGGACCCTCGCCGGAGTCTCACCGGACCCTCACCGTGCTCTATGAAACAAAAAAAATGAAACACCAAAAAACACAAATGAAACACGAGAAGAGCGAATGAGAAACATTGGCAATGAAACCACTGAAACACCGCGGCATCACCAGAGAAGCATTGGACCCGGAGGGGGGGATGAGGACGCCACATCAGAGAAACATCTCATCATATGTGCTCGAAACATTGGCAACGAAACACTGCAACACCGCGATATCATCAGAGAAACATTGGATCCCAATGGGGGGAGAGAGAGGAGGGCACATCAGAGAAATATCTCATCATATGTGCACGAAACATTTGCAATGAAAACACTGAAACACCGCGGCATCATCAAAGAAACATTGGACCCGAAGGAGGGGAGAGGGAGGGGGCACATCAGAGAAACATCCCATCATATGCGCTCGAAACATTGGGCAACGAAACACTGAAACACCGCGGCATCATTAGAGAAACATTGGACCCGGAGGAGGGGAGAGGGAGGGGCACATTAGAGAAACGTCTCATCATATGCGCTCGAAACATTGGGCAACGAAACACTGAAATACCGCGTCATCATCAGAGAAACATTTGGATCTCAGAGGGGGAGAGGGGAGGGGACAAAAATCAGAGAAACAACTCATCATATGAGCATGAAACATTGGCAATCAAAACAATGAAACATCATGAATCCGCGGCCGCCACACGCCGCCGGGGATGGGAGAGACGACGGCGGGGACAAGAAGAGAGGTGGGCTCACCGCCGGTGAGGCGCGAGGACGCGCAGGCGAGGGCAGCCGCGCGCTGTGGCAGGGAATCCGCCACCGGGGCCGTCTTTGCCCCGCCCTCGACGTCCGCCATGGCTGCCAGAGGGGAGGGAGAAGGAGGTTGTAACAGAACCCGCTAAATTGGTGTTACAGAGGTGACAGTGTCGGGTCCGCGGCCGCCTCCGCCGCCGGATCCGGCGGATCCGAGGCCACCATCGTCGAGAAATGTCGCCACCGGAGGGGGAGGGAGAAGGAGGTGACGGTGCCGGGTCCGCGGCCGCCTCCGCCGCCGGATCCGGCGGATCCGCGTCCGCCGCCGCCGGATCCGGAGGATCCGTGTCCTCCGCCATCCAGAAAATGCCACCACCGCCCTGGGCGACGAACGGGGTGAAACCCTAGCGGAGTGGGGGGGGGGGGGAGGCCTAGCGGCGTGGGAGAGGGGGAGGAGCTCGCCGCCGACGAGCCGGTGGCCGGGAGCATTGAGGAGGCATGGCGGAAGGAGGCGTGGGTGCGACGACGGCGAGGAGAGCGACGAGAAGCAGGAGAGAGGAATGAGGCGACGAAAAGCGAGGAGAGCGACTGACGACGGGCGCGGCCGGGTTTAGGGGGAGGGGTCTGGTGTCCACGTGGGCCGCCGCCCACTCGGCTCAGCGGGAGCCTGACGCGTTCGACGCCGTTGAACGTCCGCAATGAGGCATTACCGTTTTTCAATCAGCAATGGCCACCAGGTCCACTAGCGTTGATAATCGTTCAAGCTGTCGGAGGCTCAGAGCAGGCTTGCAGTCTGAGGAAGCACCAGAAGCTGTAAGGCCCAGTGGAGGCCCAACGTGCTTAGTTTCAAACTCGATCCGGATCGAGCAACATAACTTTCACCGATTATACACACATCTGACACTGCGTTCCATAATTACGTATGTACTCCTTCTAACAGAGTAAAAGTATACAATAATATTATATACATCTATACAGTGAAACATCACGATAAGATGTGGTTTTGTTTGTCTATATCACGCCTGGTGCATATGACTATTCGAGATATATCTCGGGGACTCTCTTGTGCACTTGTGCTACTTCAATAATCTGTTGGGTAATTGATGTCTTGTGCGTAGCAAAGAACACGTGTATCTCGAATCGTCATATGCACCAGATGTTTAATTATAAGTTTTTTAAATAGACTAGAGAGAAAGGAGCTCTACTCCTCAATTAACTAGGCAAAAAGAAAGTTTCATGTACGAAGGGAACGCTTGGTGCCAAACATACTGGTTCTAAGGCTGGAGAAGAAACTCTCCCATGCTTGGTGGTAACGATGCAGGTGGGTCGGCAGTGGGTCAACCAGTGTCTAACCCAGACGACCCATTGGAATGTCTATGCAAGAGCTAACACAAGACTGTACAAGGAAGATTGTCCGGGATCAAGTAAAAAAATATTAAAAAGCAAACGTACGAAAGAAGAATTTTGAGATCACTCAATTTGAATGTACCAAAATTTCTGTTAAGAAGTCAGCAGAATAGAAAATCTATTGCAGCTGTCGCAAAAAAAAAATCTATTGCAGCTCTCAACATGCAGGACTGAACCCAATTGGCATGGCGGAAGTGCAGGGCGGTGACACCGGCATTCGATCCCAATCCAATTCGAACAGCAGAGCAAGTGGGAGTCAAAGGAAGCAGGATCAGACGAGCGGATTTTGATCCAAAATCGGGTGAATGGGATACCTGACGCATGGGGAGGAAAGCGGATTTGCCGCTTGGTTGGGCTGCATGCCGCCGCCGGTTGCGGAGAGGACGTGGTGGTCCGTGGTCGCCGGCGGCAGGGTACAGGAGAGCACTTGAGCACGGCTGTGAAGGGTCACGGTCAACGGAAGGCCTCGAGGCGTAGACTGCATCCGACCTAGACAAGAGACGTAGCTAGAGCAGCGGCGAACATTGATGCGCGATGCCGCCGACCGACGCCGGGGGAGAACGACATGGTGGCGCTCGAGGATTACTGGGTTAGTGGGTCGACCCACGTTCCGTCATACTATTTGGCACCAAATTATTCTGGGTCGGCCCAACGGGTATTTACACCACTATTAGCATTTTGGGTACTGGGTCAGTGGGTCGACCCACAAAATTCTGCACTCTGACTTGGTGGGTTTATCCTGCAAAGAACATCATGTTTAATTATAACTTATATAAGTGACACATGATCCTTAAATTTGTACCATGGTGTCTTGCATAAAAAGTGTTAATCCCAAGGTGATTAAAAAAGTGATTTTCTTTAAAAAAATATTACTCGCAAATAAAGTGGTTATATAAACCAAACACTGATTTTCATAGGAGGGAGGATTAACTTCCATTCACGTTTGTGTTTTTTTTAAATACATATAGACACAAGCACCCCTATGAACATATCTAAATAATAACTAGTGTGGCTCGGCTACATGTGAGCTCAATGGTGAGTTGGAGAGAGAGAGAGGAGAAACGGTCGGTTTGAACACAAGAACTAAAAAACACATGTTCTATATATTAAATATACGGTGGACTGAGAGGTACTAGGCTCTAAAAGTTCATATAACCAGCAACAAAATGTATTATTAGTCATGCTCTTAAGACTTACAAATATACTGCTTAATTAACCTTTTCTTTTTCTGTAAGGAGACGCATATACATTATTACAGCATGCACCAGAGTCATCCATAGTCTTTCCGGTAAAAAGACACTGAATGGAACCACTACTATCGACTAATTAAGAGCAGTTGACTTTAATTTCGGGTAAAAAGACACCGAATGGAACCACTACTACTATCGATAGTGTGGAAACACATCTCTTTTGCAAAGTGCAAACGAATTTTATATATTAGTACAAAGCTAAAAATGAGAATGTACAATAAGGAATTGACATTTGTTGTGGTACCTCCAAATAACTATGAATCGTTCATTTATTTTGATCGAACGGTGACGATCATCCATTACCTGAAGTAATATCTGCAATATATATTTATTTAATTTTTTATTTTGTAAAATAAGACAAACAAGGAAATTTTAGATATAAAAAATCTTTTTCTAGATTTGATTGATGCATGCTAATATTAGTGATTTGCATGTGCATGTGCATGTGTGAGTGGATAATCATGTGCGCATGTATGACATCGTGATTGGATTTATATTAAATACGTGTAAAA